>SNQJ01S0045771.1:0-20737 GCA_010110895.2 Picea sitchensis
AATTCCTTGAGAAAATGAGGTGCATTCATGGCTTTTTATAGCATTGCATTGGGTTATTGTGTAACTGCTTTGTAGTGTGAAAAGAGGCCATTTAGGGCATTATTAGGTCTGTGACCAGCCCACCATTTGGATCCAACCCGGATTTGGACGTCAAATTAGCTTGGGAGATGAACCATAAGTGGTTGGGAGGCCAACCATATTCATAAATGCGCCGTTTAGCAGGTGCGTGGCTTTTTGCGCTAACAACCGCGCATCGTGCGCGTATGCGCGCACTCTACGTTCATGTTCCCCGCATGTGCGTGCGCGCCCAACTTCTGTAAAGCGCTCTTCAATTTGTCACTACTTTATATAGTTTTTCCCTTTTTTGAATGCTGTGAGATTAATTCAGGGCCATGAATGACTTCATTACTGTTTGACGATGCTGATTTCTTGTAACCATGTGCGGACGAAATTTTAGTGATAACAATAGGGACATTTTGGAGAGAGTTTTTTCGGTTGGTGGGACAGAGTTGACACCTAGCACCAGCTATCACCCTCAGACAGATGGGCAGCCCGAGATTGTCAACAAGTGGGTTGAAGGGTATTTGAGGAACTTTGTAGGAGGACATCAAAGAACATGGGTAAAGTGGTTACATTTAGGAGAACATTGCTACAACACCACCTTCCACATGTCCATTGGTATGACACCCTTCCGAGCATTGTATGGATATGATTCTCCCACTTTGGTAGACTTGGTCTTCAGGGAGAGCAGAGCTCCCAAGACCAAGGATTGGAATAGAGAGTCGGGAGATTCTCAAGTTGTTGAAAGAGAACCTGCAGACGACGAAAAACTAACAGAAGATAAGTGCGGACATGCACAGGATAGAGCGCAACTTTGAGGTTGGAGATTTGGTTTTCTTGAGACTCCAACCCTACAGACGGTCATCTCTGAAGAAGAGTGGGGCTGAGAAGCTCAAGCCCAGCTTTTATGGTCCTTACAGGAACATGCGTAGAGTAGGCGAGGTTTCTTACGAGCTAGAGCTTCCAGAGGGGAGCAAGATTCATAACGTGTTCCACGTGTCTTGCCTAAAAAAGGCAGTGGGACAATTCATTAGCACATCAGGGGAGCTTCCCCCGTTGGATAAGGAGGGACAGTTGGAGTTAGTTCCGGAGGAGGTTTTGGAGTTCTGAGAGTGGAAACTAAGGAGCAAGGTCATCAAAGAGTGTTTGATTAGATGAAGAGGGCTTCCAGTAGAGGACGGTACTTGGGAGAGTGAGTAGGTGTTGCGACAACTTAGACTAGTATTGCTTGAGGACAAGCAATTTCGGGAAGGGAGGATTGTAATGTCCCTTTCCAAATAGGAGCTCAAGAGAGGAGGCTTAATGGTCTAAACCACCCCGTTAGACTATAGTCAGGGCCAAAGTGGGGCAAACAGGGTTACTAGAGGTCACTCCAGTCACAGGTATTATATTAAGAAAGTGACATTTAGCTAAAAAGGGTTAAAAGTGATTTTAAGTCATTATGAGATAAAAATAGAAGTCAACAGTGAATTAGGGTTTCAGCAGTGATTTAGGGTTTTGGAAGTCAACAGTGAATTAGGGTTTCAACATGATTTAGGGTTTTGGAAAGCTATAAAGGAAGGGTTAGCGAACTAATTCATCATTATGCAGATTATGACTTGTCATTGAGGAGAAGAGGCGCATCTCATGAGAGATAGTTCAGTGTATTCCAGGAGGAAGACACCAGTTGGTTGATTTCGGTGTTGAAAGACACACCCTAGTCACCGGGAATATCATCCAGGTCTTCCATCATTCTTCATTGATTTCGCAGTGCTCCCATATTCCAGGTATTATCTTTTAGTTGCTTATTTGTATTCCGACTAAGATCCTTTTGTCTTTTGATCTAGCTGAGTGTTGTTATTTAATTCAGCCGCAGTTGCTTATTTGTATTCTGGCTAAGATCCTTTGTTTGTTGATCTAGTCGAGTATTGTCAGTTTATTCAGCCGCATTCGGCCATTTTGTAATCCACAAAGATATCATAATAAAAGCTTTGCAGTCCTTTGACGCATTTATTATTTGTATGATCATTTATATGTTGTAAACCTTTGATCCTACACACACATTAGCAGTGTTTCCTAGACTAGCCAAGTCATGAACATTACAAACAATGACACTACGAGGTCGAGACTCATAAATAACATGATGCTTCCACATATATGGTTGGCCCAAAATAACATCATAGACATCCAGTGGGGCAACATCACATAATACCTCATCCTTGAAGGGATGGATGTCGTATAACAATCAACACTGCTGGTTGACATGGAGATCTTGTCCTTGGCGAAGCCACCCGATGTTGTATGGTTGCGGGTGTGGTGTTGTCAACAATCCTAATTGTTTGATGACCTCTATTGATTTGAGGTTCTTCTGGCTTCCGCTATCAACAATAAAATGCAATGGGGTCCCCTTCACCCACATATGTGAATGAAAAAGGCGCTCCCCCTCCTCAGGATCTGTTGGTTCTTCTGGTTGAATTGTTGCAGTCGTGACAATAGCAACGGGGTCTGCGTCGATGATTTGTCTTCTGCCAGTATTTTCTTAATCATATTTTGAATCAAGGTTCGGCTCCTTGTCTTTGATCTTGGCCACCAATGATTATTTTGAGCGACATTCATCAGTTTTGTGCCAGGGGATTTTGTGGAAATCACACCACTTTCGAGTTTCCTTCTTTGCCTTTCCACTACCCTTATTTTCCCGTGCCTTGGACTAGTTGTCAGAAGACTGTTTGTTAGGTCCATCTTTATCATGCTTTGGTTTTTGCGGATTTGCAGACCTGAACTCCCATTTGTTTTGGTGCTTAAATTTCTTCTTGATTTTGACAACATATCGGTAAGCAGTTCCCAACAATGAGATGTCCTAAAAGTCCATTTCAATTTGGATGTACCTGTGTAGAAACCCATGGTATTTCATAACCAAATGTCGCTCAGAATTTTGAATACCCAGCTTGGTGCACAAGGTATGGACAGTGTTGGTGAACTATAGCACTACTTGGCCCCTCTCCTGAAGCAGTGTGGTCCATCTCATGTATTGGTCATCATAGTTACCAACAGGGTAATATTTTTCCTTGACCGCATCCACAAAAAAATCCCAAGTGGGCTTGGCCCCATATATTCTGGACTCCTCTGTGGAACATTGCTCCCACTAAGTAACCCACCAATGTTTCACATGGGGGAGAGCCTTAAGGAGGGCAAAGGTGATCTTTCCCTTTCGGAAAATTGTGAACAGAGAAATAACCTTCTAGCAAATTTAACCATTTTTCTAGGGCATCCGCATCTTTTTGCCCTTCAAATATGGGAATATGAAAATTAACTTGTACCTTGAAAGGCAAGGTGCCTCCAAAGTGGTCTCTTGATGAAGACGCGCTTGTTATTGGCAAACATTAAAGGATGTGGACAAAATTCTCCATTATTTTGTCCCTCTGTCGCGTGAGAGCTTGCTCAAGCAACAAATTAATAGAATCTTATGCTCCGTTGTTTTTATTTCCTTCCACCATTGAGGGTTTCTTGGGTGTGAAAGAGTGATTGCCCTCAAGAGAGACCAAATCGAGACCCAACTTTCTATACTCGGACCTCATCGGGGACATGCAATGAAAAACAATTAAGGGCAGCCTGCTCTGATACCACAGATCCGGATTATTTTCGGCACAAAATGAGAGCGGAGATATAATAAAGAAATGTACAGAGATATATCATATATTCACTAAATAACCGAAATATCAGAGATATAAACACAGAGATACAGTATTACACAATTTCTATTAATGAGCGAAATGTACAGAATGTAAAATTACAGAGTGAAAGACTCATTAGAATGGTGGCAGCTTATTTCTGAAAAGAGATGCAACGGTTACTCGCATTCACAAGAATATGATTACAATGAGGCTATAAAGGCCTTTTTAACATAAAGAAAATCCAAAACCCTAACCCAAGAAGATGAAAAGCCAACAGTTTTGTGGACCTTGTTTTGGGCAGTTTGTTGTATCAACTTCTCAAGGGCATAACTTTGGCATACGATCTCTATTTGAGGCACATGATAGGTCATTGGAAAGGTATCATTGAGAATATTTATTTTGGGGGCTCAATCAAAGCCTTTGGCTATCATTGAGGTGCTCTATCCCCAAAAAAACTTCATTTAGGCCTTCAAAATGCCCCGAAAGTTTAGGAATCGAAACATTGCTAAAAATAATAAATTGCCAGAAGACTGTTTTGAGCCAGTTGGAATAGGTGGGTGGCCATCAATATCCACCTGGATCAATTTTTTATGCTAATTTGTCTATGGGGCAAACATGTTTTCAAACTATGGTTTGTTGAAGGGATTTTTATCTGCATGTAGAAGGTGAACAAGCCCTAAGTTGGAAGCAAATTGTTTTCTTAAGATCTAAATTAATGTCCTGTTTTTCATCCAATTTCTTCTTGAGTGATCATCGGGCATTCTTCAAATTTCTTATGATTCCATCTCAAAAGTCAGGGAATGATCAAATCCAAAGCAACCATTACTTGGAGTCTTTGAGTATGTTTTATGAGATGTCATCATATCTCAACCCTATTTAGAGATGGGTAGAGCAAGCTTGTAGGGACACATATCAACATGACTTTGTTCATCCTTCCCATCCTCACGAGTTTGGATCTATATTTGGTTATGTTGTAGTGATTATCCCGACTCATGATTATTTTGTGCTTGATGTATTTTTTCTTTGGTTCATAACTAAGCACAAAGGAAGAATGTTTGACTTTGATGAAATTCTAGGATGGATTCATTGGTTCTATGATTATATCTAGTTTTTCAGTTGTCATGTAGCATTAGAGTAGGATTAGTATTAGGTCATGTTGTGTGCTTGCAAATGATTGTATTTCGTTTTATTTATGTTGATTACCAATGTATTATTACATACATGTTAGCTTAGCATATACATGTTATATATAACAAAAATGATATATTGATGAAAATATAATTTTTTTCTTTCTCCCATTGGATTTATATCTTTCACACTAGGGTGGATAACATCCCCCTATCTTTTTTTACTAATATTTTTATGTTATAATGTAGCAAGAATTTTAGAGTGATGCAGGTTACAAGTCTTGGAGTACCAAATATGCTAAGGTTATCATGCGCTCTACGGTGAGCACATGTCCCCATGTTGGAGCCAGATGTTAGCCCCTCACCTAGGGGTAACTAGAGGAGATCACGTCTCATGGTCCATAATGAAGACAATGAACCAGGAGATGATCATGAACATTCACCACTGACAATGGCCCCTCAGATGCCTCCCCACTCATTTTTTCTCAGCTCAATTCATCCACTTGATCAACATGGTTCATTAGATGATGGTGATCTAGCACACATGAGGTATTCTAGTCATCATTTCATATAAAGTGTTACATTTAATACTTTAGGAATTTAGGCTAGGATCGTGGGTTGAATTCAAATAATGGATCATGATTGATTGGAATTTATGCTTGTTTCCTTGTTTCACCTTGGTGGCCATCATTTCTATCCTAGTCCAGTGTTGTCACTCTTGAGGAACAAGGGTACTAATGGGAGGCTTTGATAGGGGTAACATACAATTTCTTTCATACTTAATACTTTTCATCTTGATTCCTTTTGTTTTCCTACCTTCTAGAAGTGGTTGTTACATGTACATCAAAAAGGTTTGTGCCTTCATCCTCCTATGAGAAGAAGGGATAGAATGTCAAGGTTGATGTAGCTGGTAAAAGAATAAAAAAAGAAAGTATGTTAAAAAATAAAGAATAATCAGATACAGATGACCAATTCAAAATCCAAAAGTTAGTTTGAGCTCTACCCCCTCGCTATGTGATGATCTACCCAAGTCCTTGTTACACCCCATGCCTAGGGGTAACTAGAGGAGATCGTGTCTCATGTCCCACAATGGAGAACATGATCATGACCATGATGATGATTGACATGTTCGCATATGGCAGCCCAACACCCCCCTGTTAATTTTTTAGCTATTATTAGGTTTCTTTTATATTTACTAGATAACAATAGGATAGGTAGGATCACTAAGAGAAACACAATCACAAGATACACAACATTTATCCTGGGAAACCCTCATGGGGGAGAAAATCCAACAAAAACTTCTTGAATATACATAGCCAATACAACGCCAAGACAATAAACTAAAACACTAGAGAATATCCAACATTGAGCAATGTGTCTCTCTCTTCCTTATTCTCCCAACTGCAACTACCAAACTTGCGCACTGGATGATCGAGTGAGTGAGTGAGATAATGAGGTGTTGGCTTCCTTTATTTATACAAACTTTCAGGCGTTGGAAAGGTATCTCTTCACTAGGCAGGGCCAACTTGTCTTCTTAGTGGTTAAAACCACTTTAATTAGCCCGGGGGCCGACTTCTCAATTTGCATAATATATTTAGGGTTTGACCAATCCACAAAAGGGGATTTGGTCAATTACAATGCCCGACATGATCAATCCACAAAAGGGGATTGATCTAATGTATAATAACTCAATAATAAATAGAATACTATTTGCAGGTACAATATTTCAACACTCCCCCTTAACAAGAAGGGTATTCTACAACATCATCAGGAGAGAGAGAGGGCAAAAAAATCAACAACATCTGGAACACTAAGTGGCATATCTCATCAATAATATCATCATCCACATCAGGGAGCTGGAATGGCATCATCATCACCTTCGGCACAAGGCTGACATCAACACTACTCCCCCTTTCGAGGGAGGTCCTTTCAGACTACACCAAGATTGTCTCGAATGTGTTCAAACTTTACACGAGACAGAGGCTTGGTCAACACATCTGCAACATGTTCATCTGTGCTAACATAATGGAGCTTTATGGCTCCTCTCTGCACCATATCATGAATGTAATGATATCAGATTTCTATGTGTTTTGACTTGTCATGGAACACAAGGTTCTCTGCCATTTTGTGAAACTCTGGTTATCACATAGAATCACGGTTGCTTCCATATCCAAATCGAATAGACCTATCAACAACTTCCGAAGCCATGTGGCTTCACAACTGGTGGAACATGCAACAATGTATTTTGCTTCTACTGTGCTGAGAGCAATACTTGATTGCTTCCTACTCTACCATGAGATCATGGTTGACCCCAGACTGAAACAACATCCTGAAGTGCTCTTTCTGTCAGAGACACTTCCAACCCAATTTGAATCGGTATAACCACTCAGTCTAAATTCATGATCTCCATTATAACTGAGACCAAAATCTAATTTATTCTTAAGGTACCTCATCACATGTTTTGCAACAACCAGGTGAACATGTATGGGTTGTACCAAAAATTGACTCAAGGTGTTCACAAAAAAACATATATCTGGCCTCGTGTACCAGCGAAGAGGAGATTCTTTTGCAAACATGCGGTTGTCAATACGATGTTCCCCCTGAATTTACCCCAACCACTTGAGATGCGGCTCCAACTACAGACAGACAACCAATGATGATTCCACGCCCTAACACTTAACCAAACCCTTGTATATCCCGTATGTCGTTACGACGGAAGATACATAACCTCATGCTAGAGAAAACCATAACTATAGTCTGGTCGACGACTTAGCACAGTCTACTGCAACGATGTCTGTATTGGAGGTCCTCCAAACCTGTCCATCTCAGTGGAAATCCTTGCTTTCCACCTTAGGGGTAGTCGACCCAGCTGATACTTGACTTATCACCTTTGATCTAGATAGTATAGAACCACACCTCCCCGCCCTCGTAGCTGATATTATGGTAGATTCAGGAGGTATGAACCTCTATTGTGACCTATGACGAGATTAGAATATTTCGGAAGGAAGCAAAGAAGTAAAGGAAACCCTAGACGAGATGTTGGCTGCAGAAATATAATTAATATGAATTAATTAGTACCCAAAAGGAGAAGTCGACCCCAGTAAGTCTGCCAAATTACTATAAATACAAGGCGCCATTTCTCATTTGTCACATTCTCAGAATTGCAGAGAGCCAGTTGTGCGCACTGCAGTTGGCAGTTTTGTGCGCAAGTTTTTGGGGAAGGTGTTGCGCCAGTTTCTGGGTGGGACTATCTGATCAGCTTGGTTTCTATTGTTACTTGGTGCATTAGCCTTGCTTGGCTATTGATTGCTACCAGTATTCTTCTCTGTAAAGGTCAAGGTGCTCGGAGGGTGGCTTCGGCCTATGGTTGGCTGACAAGGGTATTGTCAATGGTAAAACGAGCACAATCTCTCATATTCTAACAACTGCTTCTACCCACAAGTGCATTGAAATTTATTGATTGTGGATCATAGTCTTCACTGCTTCCATTATAGTTATGTTCTTTCTTTCTGCTACACCATTTTGTTGAGGATTGTAGGGAGTGGTGAGCTCCCTCTTGATCCCAACATCTTTATAAATTTTACAAACTCTTTTGAGGTGTATTCTCCTCCATTATCCGACCTGAGTATCTTTATCTTCCTTTCAGAGAGATTCTCTATCAAGGCTTTGAATTCTTTGAATTTACCGAACACTTCATCTTTTGATTTCAAAAAGTAAACCCAGGTTTTGCGAGAATAGTCATCAATAAAAGACGCATAGTATACATACCCAATGATGGAGGTTGATGGCATTGGGCCACATACATCTGAGTGAATGAGCTCTAGGACTCCTTATGCTTTACTATCTCTTTTCGGGAAAGGGTTCTTAATGTTCTTTCCTTGTGCACATCCATTGCACACACCTTCATGATCAACCTTGAATTCTGGTAGACTTGTGACTACCTTGCTTACATATGGTAATGCCTTGTGGTTGATGTGAGCTAGTCTTCTATGCCAAAGTTCACATGGATTCTCAATGGAATGAGTCAAAGATGCTTTTGAGTGACGTTTTAGCTTATACAAGCCACCTTCTTTTGTTCCAATATCAATTACAACTTCTATGGTTTTTCCTTTAGGCCACACAAGAACTTCTCCATCTATGAAAGCAACTCTGAAGCCTTTCTTATCTAAAGCTGACATAGAAAGTAAGTTCTTTTTCAAACCTGTTACATATAGTACATCCTTCATCTTCATTGGGGTCACTAAATCAAGTTTGTAATTTGACTCTCCTACTCCTTTGATAGGGTATTGGTAATCATCTCCAAGTGTAAATTTATGGGAAATGCTATTTTCTATAAGGAAAGAGAGAATGTCTCTTTGACCTATCATGTGCTTGGAAGAACCACTATCTATGAGCCAATTGTCCTCACTAGGTGTCACAGATCCTGAGAGGGCAGAGATTAAGACATAGTCTTCAATTTGTTCTTTTATCATCTTCGTGGGTTGCTCTTCATCTTCAACTGTATGGGCATGGTGTCATTTGTTTCTCTTCTTGTATTCTTCTATTCTATCTAGACAATTTTTAGCAATATGTCCCATCTTGTCACAATGGTAACATTGGTAGGATGAGAAATCTTTTTCTTTTCTTTGACCTTTCTGGAAATTTTGGAATCTCCTTGGAGGGTGAGATTCTTTGTGGATGAATTTGTTTGGGGAGTAAGACTCCTTATGTTGATGAGTTTCCTTCTGGAAGTAAGACCTCTTCCTTCCTCCTTTAGTATGAGAAGCTAGGGCTTGATCTTCATCTCTTGATAGTATTGCTTCTCAGTTAGCTACTCTTGCTTCTTCTTGAACACATTTTTCCCAAACACTGTCAAAGTGTAGTTTCTCCTTTCTGGCACAAATAGTTTGGATGAATGCATACCAAGGTCTTGTGAGACCATTAAGAGCTGTCATTATGAGTTCATCCTCATCTAGGGTGTCTCCAATTGCTTCTAGTTGTTCCATGAATTGTGATATTCTAGAGAAATATTCCTGAATTGTTTCTTTGTTCTGTGTCCTTGTACTTTTGAGTTGAGTTCTTAGACTCATCTTCCAGTTGATGTTCTTTCCTTCATACATTCTGGTTAGGGCATCAAACATTTCTTTTGGAGTTTTATTTGAAGCCACTCGAGGAATCAAGTGATCTTTAATAGAATCTGCAATGATTCTTTTGGCCATAACCGTGTCTTTTTGGTGTTTTGCTTTAGCTGCAACATCGGTAGGTTCTGGTACATATTCTTTAATGAATGTTGCTAGGTCATTCTCTTCAAGAATGATTGCAATCCTATACCTCGAGGCACAAAAGTTTTCCACACCTTCTATCTTGTCAACAATCTTAGTGCTTGTAGACATCTTGACCTGGAGCTAGGAAAATGACCAAAAATTAAAAATGCTTATAATTTAATTATGAACTTACCAAGAGGTGCGCTCGGCTGAGGCGAGTATCCTGGTGTAGTCAGATTTTCAAAAATCCAAATTTTTCCCCTTCAAACTGGGCCAACGAAATTCTGGACTAGTACTTCTAGTACTAGTTCTGGTTTCCTGGTTTTCTAGTACCAATGAAAACCAGGGTTTCACTTTCTGGGAGTTTTGTCCACTGAAAAAGTGCACCAAGGCTGCCAAAGAGTTCCTTAGTCTAGGGCGCACTTCCTTGATGAGTTGTATGCTGAAATTCCTCTTCAATAGAAAACCATATTTTCTTGTATGACAACAATTATGTTTTTGCTTATCTAGTGAAAGGTGCTCTCTTCAGCTTAGCTTTGATACCATCTTAAGTTTTTAGATATTATTAGGTTTCTTTTCAATTTACTAGATAACAACAACATAGGTAGGATCACTGAGAGAAACACAATCACAAGATACACAACATTTATCCTGGGAAACCCTCATGGGGGGAGAAAACCAACAAAAACTTCCTTAATATAGATAGCCAAACCCAACAAAAACTTCCTTAATATAGATAGCCAATACAATGCCAAGACAATAAACCAAAACACTAGAGAATATCCAACATTGAGAAATGTGCCTCTCTCTTCCTTCTTCTCCCAACTGCAGCTACCAAACTTGGACACTGGATGATCGAGTGAGTGAGTGAGTGAGATAATGATGTGTTGGCTTCCTTTATTTATACAAATTGGTAGGCGCTGGAAAGGTGTCTCTTCACTAGGTAGGGCCAACTTGTCTTCATAGTGGTTATTACCACTTTAATTAGCTTGGGGGCCAACTTCTCAATTTGCATAATATATTTAGGGTTTGACCAATCCACAAAAGGGGATTTGATCAATTACAATGCTCGACATGATCAATCCACAAAAGGGGATTGATCTAATGAATAATAACTCAATAATAAATAGAATCCTCTTTGCAGTTACAATATTTCAACACCCCCCTCATTCACTTTTACAACTATAGGTCAACCAAGGCACATCACATCCAAGCAACCCAGAGTATGGGAGATGGTAAGCCATCGTCTCCATGTGGTGTGTTAGTCCTTCTTTCATGCAAAGTGTTGTGCTTAATTTGTCAGGCATGTGGATGAGGATCTTTGGTTAAATTTGGATAATGGATCACTGGCTTGAGAATTTGTGTTAGTTACCTTGTTTCACCTTGGTGGTAAGCTTCTATGCCCTAATATTGTATCATCACTGCCTACGGAAAAGGGGTAATATTGGGGGCCCTCACAATTGTAACATTCTATTCCCCACCATACTTAACACTTTCCATCCTGGAGCCTCTCATAGTGTACTAGACTTTGGTAATGGGTCATGGTCCATTCTCTCATCAAAAGAGGGGTTGAAGGCCTAGAGGTTGATTGCAACTGCTACTAAAAGAATAAGAAAATGATGCTAAAGAAATAAAGGAATGATAACAAAGGACTCCCAAAATGCAGTCCAAACTTGAGCTCTACCCTTTCCGTGCTCACCCCTCTCCCAGATAGCAATGCTATAGTTTGAAACCTTATAATAGGGGACCTGCAAATATGACAAGCAAACAAATAAAATGGAAGAGAAAGGGATTTGGAAAAATAATGCCTAATAAAGTGGTAACTCAAGAGCAAGCGCACCCTCCACAAAGGTGCTCATATAAATGGATTAAATGACACCATAATCCACGAAGTAAGCCCTAAAACCATATCACTTTCACACTTAGTTTTGAATGGTTTCTTTATTTCCTACTTCCCTCGGGACCTGTCCCTCTACCTGGGTTCTTTTATTTGATGTCTAGGTTGGCACACCTAATAAGGTTGGATGAAGGCCCTCCCATACTTAAACTTGTCAACTCACATGGGTTCCTAAGCTAGTGTGTTGCTTGAAGGGGATACTGAGGTGAACTATTTGTATAGCTTATATCTTAAGGTGATGCTTATTTTGCATTCTTTAAGGACTAATGTTACTTATGAACCTTTGTTGACCTTATCTTATACTTAGTTTTATCTTGGATGGCCCTGACATGGCTCTTTGAGGGACATCATGGGCTTGTACCCAAGAGGTTTTTCCTTTATTGCTTGACCTTGGCACGTGTGGTGGAGAGTAGATGGTCATCGAGTGACTTACCACCCTTAGACATCAACTCTCACATCCTTATAACCTTGGACGATGGATATAAGGGCTTGGTATGAGTAGATTCAACCATGATGGCACATAGATGGGTTTGAAGCCCATAGGTTGGGCAAAGTACCCCAGAGCTTATTTTGCACCAGGATCAGGGATGTTGCAGTAGCAGACAATCAAAGATGTTGCAAAGATGAGATGTAACTCCCCCGATCCTGGACACAACACTTAGATCTCGGATGTTGTCTCTATTTTGGTGATGACATCATCTTCTAATGCTTCATGCAGTTAGGGTTTGCAGGATACCTGGGGTATTGATGATGGATGACATGAATTTGAGGGAGGAGATGAATCATTTTCTCCCACCTCACTTTGGATTGATGCCACATGGCCTTTGGAGGCCTCCTCCTTTCCCAAGAGGGCTTGATGTCTCACATGTGTAGTTTATTATGATGTATTTTGCATTTATTACTTTTTGTAAGGGTTAAATGAGGGGTTGGTCCCACTTCTAATTAAACATTCACATTGTTATGTGGATAGGCGCTAGCCTAAGCTCATATACAAAGGCTAGCACTCACTTTCATTTTATCATCATATTTTCCTCACCATTGTGGAAGAGTACTTCCAATTTTTTCAACCCCTTTGGGGTTATTGGTCTTTCTCTCTCATGCATTATGCTTGGAATTGATCTCTTGTGGATGGTTTGTTGATTTTGGATGGATATTTTTGCAATTAGGGTTAAATGTTCTTGGTTTCTTGGATGAAGTAAGTAATTTTTTGCAATTCTTGGATATGTTGTTGATGTAGATAATAAAATTGTTATTTTGTTGCAAGAAGTCTTGTTTTGTTGAAACCTTAATAGAGGAACATAAGTGATTCTTCCTCTCACAAAGTTTTACTTGTCCAAAATATGTGAATTGTCCTTGCTAGGCTTAAAACTTGTTGAGGGGTTGTATTTTGACGGTGACTGTTATCATTGAAAAAGTGTCTGCAACATTGCACACAATGGTTGAAGAAAAACATCAATGTCAACAGTAATTAGTCCACCTATATCACCAAAATCCATAAAAGGCAAAAAACTATATAATTGGGTCAAAAATCAAAGTGCACAAATTCACCAAAGGAAGCACGTGCACAGTGTGCAGGCTAACACAGGCCTCAATGTGCATCGTGCACAAAATGTGCGACTGTCTACGAGAAAAGCCACACACTTCTATGAACGACGCATTTATGGATATTGTCGGCCCTCAACCACTTCCAATCGGACCCCCAACATGATTTGACACTCATATCTGAGAGAAATCTTGCTTGGAGGCTAGTCAAGGGATAGAGGGTGCCCTAAAAGGCCCCTTTTTTACACTATGAACCAATTACATTTATCCATGAATGGATGTTATAAATAAGAGCCATGGGTGTGCTAAGAAAATAAGATCTTCAAGGTATTGTTATGCTGCAAGAATTCTTCTTTGAGAATCCTCTTTTCTCTTTGAAGCCTTCAAGCACCATTCCAATAGGCCATTCCACTCACCTCTTGAGGGAATAAGCATTGTTTTTCTTCACCATTTTCCATTTCTTCCATTGTATGAAGATAAGAGATCTCAATTAGGGAACTCAAGAGCCCTCCCAAGGAGGAAGAGGGGACTCATAAGTCCCAACCTTTCTCTATGGTGTTTTTCCCATCAATCTATTGATCCATTGGTAGCAATATGTTGGTCATTTGTTGATTTTCATGGTTCTAAGTTTCTCAAGATTTATAACATTTATTTCTTAGTTGTTTTTAGTTTTATTTCTTTGTTTTCATGTGTGTTTGGTTTATCTAACCCACTCAAATTTTTTTGTCTTGTTTAGCAGGCTTATCTAAACATGCAAGTGTTGTGTTTTTGCTCATCCAAGTGACAAAACCAACACAACAAATTGGCGACCATATTGGGGATCTGTATCAAATTCTTCCCTATTTGAGCCTTGAGAGCACTTCATTTTGATTGTTTTGACTTGTAGGTACCAAAAACCGGCCTAGCCCAACTTGCCAAAGTCAAAATTCAGAGCTAAGGAAGGAGTATTTCACTTGGAAATTTCTCCCCCGACGCGTGACAGGAAGTGCGTGGTTTTTCAAGCCCACAGACGTGCATTCTGTGCACTTTGTGCGAAACAGGTTTCATTACTCTGCGCATTGTGTGCCCTCTGCGCGCCTGTTAAAACTGTAACCTGCGCATAAGTCCAATTTTTCAAAATTATAAGGTTTTTTATGAATGGTTTGAGGGCCCCTAGCCTTCAGATTTTTATTTTCCTGCACTTTGTAAGGCAACTGCACTCCACCCAGAGTCCTTTCCTATAAGAAAGGTTAGCTAACATAGGCACATAGGGGTAAAAAGAATCAATATTCTCCTCTTTTTCTTTGTTGCCACATGGATGGCTCATTTGGATTTTAAAATTTTAAGTTGAAGTTATTGCTTTCATACACAATCACCTAAATTGGGACTAGAAGTTAATTTTAACCCTCAAGTAAGCTCTTCCCCCGCACCCTTGTGTGATCTCAAGAATAAAAAAGGTGGTTAAAAGGACATTTCATCTCCCTTAACAAACGATTTAGGAGATGACAAAGCCCCCCTAAGGATCCTCTTAGTTTTTGAAACCATCTTAAAGCTTTGTAAGGGCCCATACATGCCCACATGTTTGCAATCTTAAGATAGTTTCTTAAAATGCTTTCTTAGTTTAGATCACACTCTAGGGAAGTTTAAAGATCAAAGTAACGGGCCCATACATGCCCGCATGTCTATAATTCTAGGATAGGTTCAAAGATTTCTTAGTATAGGCAACATTTTAGGGAGTTGAAAGGATTTGTAAGGACCCATATGTCCACATTGCTAGTTCTTTAGGGCTTTAAATATTCTGCAAGGTTGTACCAAAGACACATATTAAGCTAGGTAAGAAGATTTTTAAGGACCACATGAAGTCCACATGTTGCAATCTCACACTTAAATTATTAAAATCTTGGCACACTTTTCACTTTCTTACACACAAAGCCACTCCTCACACACACATAATTTCTATTAGAATAGTGGAGTTCGAAGTAGGTTTTCTCCAAAGGAATTCTGAAAGATCTGACTACTTCTTTGGAAATTATCCACACCCAATTAAATCAAACGAGGTTGGTCCATGACCCCAGTCTCTCAGCCCACCGCATCTAAATTTTTTCTAAGAACACACCAAATTTTCCTCCATAGGAGGTGCCAAGAGAAATTTTTTAGTCTAGGTAGGATCTCGGGGGTAGGCATCCAAATAACCCCTCGTTATCAGGTTCTCACATTTTCAAACAATAGAAGTTGAGAAATAGGGAACTTTCAAATCCTCCAAGTCAAGTGTTCTTACACCATAAGGCAAGGAGATATCCATGAAGGGTCGAAGGTCGAGGTCTGGTTGTTCTGTGCATCCCTCCTTGAGTCACCCAACTCTTATGAGGGCATCCATTCCATGACCCATTTCTGAGGCTGAAAATCTAAATGTCGCACTTTTACCGAGGTACTTAGTGGCCAAAACTTAGAATATCCACCCAGGTGGCGATTGTGGGCTGCAATCACACCCTGATCAGATTTTGTGTGGCTATTGGGAAATATCACCACCTCTTTCGGGATATGCACCCTCTACCCCTCATTATAACTGATTACTTCAACCTTCACTAGTTCCTCTTCTGGTGGCTTCAGACCCCACTGTTGAGTGATGTTGGAAGGCCCAGTGGTGAATTGAGAGTAAGTATGATACGTCTTTTAGGACACAATCATTTGTTTTTATTGTTCCCCCTCGCAAACAAAATCCACCTATCCACATGCTTGTTCATTTTTATAGTTGATTTATGTATGATGTTTAGTTGATTACATGAAATTGTGAGTTATACTATCTTGTGAAGGTAAAAAAATATACAAAGTTGTTGTTCATTTATTTCTCTCTTGTCACCATTTGCACACACTCACTTTTTCTAATTGGAAAGCATAGGGGAACCACATAATCCCCGTCGTTCTAGACGCTTGCAGAATGTCCCTCCTATTTTGGAAAGCATAGGGGAACCACATAATCCCGATCGTTCTAGACGCTTGCGTGCATCGTCCTCCTCCTTATATAGGAGGAGTCCCTAGTCTTACCAACTCACCAAATCAACCATATCACACTCTACGAGTGCTACTATTTTGAGATCATCATTGCTTGGTTTCACTTTGTTTGGGTCAAATTCCCAAGGTGATTAATCCATTAGTTCTCCTTTCTATGGGTCAAATGTCTTCAAGGATGTACAAACCCACCAAATCCCTCTAAAGGGATAGGTCCATCACCTACACACACGATGTCTGGAAACAATCCTCCACCAAATATCCCTATGCCATACTTCGCATCCCTCAACATTCCTGATTTGACCAAAGTCACGAATGATCCCATTTGCTACTTTGACCCCACTTGGCCTAATATGCCTACCAAACTACCTTCAGATATTACGAAGTTTGAAGGAGAACCGAGGGAAGATCCTGCCAACCATGTTATGACCTTTCACTTATGGTGCTCATCAAACAACATCATGGACAATTACATCTGCTTGAGGTTATTTCAAAGAACTCTCACAGGTTCATCAACCAAATGGTATGTGGATGAAAAATCAGGGTCCCATGTGACCTTTGAATCATTGGCCAAGGCCTTTTTATCCTTTTCCCAACTACTAGTTCATCATGATATTAGCTTAGAACTTCTCTCCGAGTTCAAACAAACCACTACTATCCATATAGACAACCACATCCATGAATGGCATCGACGACATAATTTTTGTAAAGAAGAAACCACCAAAGAACAACGTCTTGATTGGTTTCTCGAATCACTCGTCTATGTTATTTCCAAGGATGTAACATCCACTTTTCCTCAGTCAGAAGAGGAAGCCATCAGTAAGGCCCAACAATTTGACCTCATCTATGCTCAATCAGGTTACTTGTACACAATGTTTCTTGATGCACCTAGAACCATACCATTTGGCCAAGAAAAACCTGGGATGTCCCACTCTACGGATGGGTTGATTGGTTCTATGACCCATCTCAACCCTTACAGCCACCCGCCACCCACTTATGGTATACATCAATATCCACAACCATATGGAGGGATGTTTGATTACTCTTATCCCATTCACCAACAGTCATATCCTATTGCTAACCCTCCACCATTGGGTGGACCCCCACCGGTACCCATGATGCATCTAATCTCTCAACCAAGTACGAGTTCACCCTCAACCCCCACATATAACTCTAGAAGTAGTGGAAGTGCTTCAACTTCCTACACATCATATGTATCGTCTCCACAAAACAATCCATATTTTCCATTTCCTAGTCCTCCACAGCCGGTTGCTCCTCCACTAGGACAACCACATGCTGGTGTTAACTTTATTCAACCCTATCCCATTCAACAACTTTAGAATTTTGAACAATTGAATACGACAAATCCATCTCATCAACTGAACAATGCCAAGAAGAAAGGGAAAAATGAAACAATAACAACCCAACACCAGGAGGAAATAACCCCCAACAAAACCATCATTCATGCAGGAGCATCTCCCAGATCAAGCGAGCCACCGCGGAAGCGGAAGATAGCTGGACGAGCCAGCACAAATTTTGAAGTTGCCTTGAAATTGTTGTGCAATCTTAAATGAGCCATTAAGATGAGGCGCACTTGTATATTGTAAATGGACCTTGAGCGGATTTCTCTCGTCCTTTAGTAGATAGACGACATTTATAATAGTTAATGTAGGTAGATAGAATTTAATTCTAGACTAGACAGTTGTAGAATGCAAGAGGGAAACGGGATATAGACACCCTCATTGTGCATTGTAACATTATTCAGGAAGATTGATGAAGCATTTGAGCAAGAGAATGCAAAGAGATGTGTAAGAACACCCATGTATAGATACTTGAATTAATAGAAGAGATTGATTCAAATCCATGGTTTTGTGTCTGTTCTCTGTGTATTAATGTTGATGCTCATGAATGGTTGCTTCCTGTTATACATTTTCTTTTATGTGTTGTGTATATGATTTCATGTTTGAGTTTGAAGTCTGAAAGGGTGAAGGAATGAGTTTCAATTGTTTCTCTATCTGAGCAAGGGTTCCTGCAAGGAGTGTAGTCGAAGTTGTCCGCAAGGAGTGCGTTGACAAAAAGGCTCAGGTAGTTTAGCTTTTGTTCTCATTCACCCACAAGTGTCGTTGGGCACAGGAGCCGTGCAAGGAGTGCACAGGCCGAGTGAAATCTTAGAGTTGTGGACCTGAGTAAAGTGCTGAAGGACTGTTGCTGCAAGTGTGCGTAGAGTCGAAGTATTCAAGCACTTGAAAGTGTTTGAAGGTTGCCGCAAGGAGTGGGAGCAAGAGGTTTATTTCTGAGAACTTGAAGCTGTGGAAAATCTCAGGAGGTATAGAACCTTCGAGTACACACCAAGACAAGCACAGGGAGCTTGTGCCGGGAAGTGTTTAAACAAACATTGCAAGTTTGCGCGCAGGTAGACGTGTTCCATGGAGGAACACTTGAGTCTTTTCGCAGATATCATTAAAGACGGACGGATGGTTGGTATCCTCCGAGGAGGATTCGCGATATCCCGTAAGTCGTCAGATCTCAAGGAGGTGCAGGGGAGATACTGCAAGTATTCCCAAGAGGTTAAAAACTCAGGAAGGGCAGGGCCGTTGATTCGAGTTATAAAAGGACCGCCGGATCTGCTCGTGGATTCACATATCGGGGTTTCGGGGATTGAAACTCCATAATATTGCTAAGGGAGTCACGAAATCGTGATATCTCGACAACTACGAGAACGGTGTGGGGCCACAGGAGTCGGCAAGCGGACATGTGGCACATCGTATGTCGAGATTTCGTGAGTAGAAGGGCTGAGAACTTGGTGTCAAGGGTCGCGAGGCACGAGGACATGAGAGGCGGCGAAGTGGCGAGAAGACCAGGAGCCGTCCATCTGAGGAGGACAGGTGGCAGAGATCGAGAGATCTCGCGAACTCGGAAGTTCGCAGGGTGAGAGCCCAAGCATTAGGTGCTCCAAGTCGCGAAGACGTGAGGAGCGAGAAGAAGAATAGCCGTTGGATCTGGGTCGTAGGAGGACCGTTGGATCGGGAACCCCATCGCCTATCGCGCATTCGGGGGTTCGGAGGTTGAGAGGGGTCACTTTCAACATCAGAAGTCGCGAAGTGCCGAGGCTTGTGTGGACGCGTGGCAGAGCCATAAGGTGAGACCCGCGTGGTTGACAGGTGGACACACGTTGCCTAGAGAAAGGAGTCAACACTCCGTTGAATTCTCGCATCTCGGGGATTCGCGGGATAAGAATGTGAAGGCTTGACGCAGGGTACTTCTGGCCCACTTTGTTTCATGACTACATCCATGCTGTCAAGTGACGCGACAAATGTCAACTTTATGAAAACAAAGCACGAGCTCCACTAGCTCTTCTACACCCAGTCATCACAACCAACCCCTTTTGTAAATGGGGCATAGACTTCATGACTTGCCATCCTCCATCCAGTAATGGACACAAGTACATTTTCATGGTAGTAGATTACATTACCAAATAGGTCGAAGCTGTTGGGGTCCTATAACTATAGGCGAGTCGATTCTTCGACTGTTGATTTGGCATCTCTCCTGGTGACGAAGTATGGCTCAGGTGATTCCGCTTTCCTCCCTCCATTCTTGTTGCTCAATCCCCTATCACCCTATTGCATCCTACATCCACGCTGCGCCCTCACTCCCTTGTCCTGTTGCCCCATCGACTACTTTTCCCGCCTTCCATCCCTGCATAAATGGACTTAGGATGAACAAAAAGAACAATGGGTTAGTTAGATTAAATTAATAATAAGTGTTGATATAGTTAGTATAGGTAATAATTGAGTAATAAACAACTAATTTAATAATTGATTAATTATTAATTAATTAAGTTAAAAAACTAGGTTAGTAATTAGTTAGTAACTAGGTTAGTTTTAATTAAGTAAAACAAAACAAAAAATTAAATAAACTCAAAATATTAAAAACATTTTAAAAACACATAAAAAACAAATTAAAAAACAAAAAATAGAATATAATTAGAAAATACAAAACAAAACAAATAAAATAAAATAATACAAACAAAATAAAACAATTAAAATTAAAAACAAAATATAAAAATATATATAATAAAAACAAATACAATAAAATCAAAACAAAACATAAAGAACGTATCATATAGTTTAACACATAATAAAATAAACATAAAACAAAATGAATTAACCTAAGTCCTCTACCCCACTACCTCCACTCCTCCCTACGTCACCCCCACCTCATACTCCACCC
>SNQJ01S0045771.1:31146-48121 GCA_010110895.2 Picea sitchensis
AGATATAATAAATGTAAGAGGACTTCTTACATTTATTATATCTAACTGCCCATTTATTACACTATGGTAGTTAGATATAATAAATGGGTAGTTAGATATAATAAATGTAATAAGTCCTATTACATTTATTATATCTAACTACCATAGTGGGCCTTATTTAACAATATAGTGGACCTACTCCACCTTACATTGAATGAACTCTACTATTATCACTATGGGCCCTCTGCGCCCCCCGGGCCCCACTACCTCTCTAGCTACCTAACATACCTAACAATTGATAATATTGACGAGTTCATACATGTTGGGAAACGTAAATGTGATGTAGTTGGTTATGATATGGACCCCATTTATGACGTTGAGAATCATTTCCAAGTATTTCCTTTACAATTATCACAACAGGTTGCTCTTAATTTTGACCAGTGGTAACAAGGAGATGATATAATTATCGATACTTTCCAAACACTCAGGGTTGACCTATTCCCATATCCTCCTAATGATTTTCGGTCATACCTTGAGGATTTTGATGAGTACTCCTCTGAGCACTTGGATTTATTCCATGAAGAAGATTATCGACCACCTCTGTGCTAAGATCTTGATAGGAGTAAGGACATTGTTTGCCCAAAGAAGGATCCTTGTGACAACGTTCTGCAACCACCTTCGACTACTTTACCTTGTTGTGTCCTTAAAGGTGTAGTTGGGAAGTATGTCTTTTGTATTAAGTTTCTTCTAATCCAAACCCTCAAGTTCAAGGCTAGGTTGAATACCTCAAGAAGAATTCTATCATCTCAGTCTTTCAGCCTTCCCTTAAGAGTTTGTCAGTSATCTTCTATGTCCTTTCCAATCCTTTCCCAGGCTTCAGATTGTGAGACGTCCAGGGTAGTCGGTTCTCARACCCTTTGAGTCAGTCTTTTGAACCTGTGACTTTTCATGATCCCTTCCTGAAGTGGATTGAGCACTTTCCTGAGAGTATGACTTGGCATGAATTTTTCCCTCCCACCCACCTCCATGAGCTAGACCTTACAATTTCCGATGATACAATACATTCTCTAACTCATGTTATTTGTGTGCTTAACTTATCACTATTTTGGTTTATGATGAAGCACAAAGGCAGGTATTGTGAGACATTGCTGGGGTGGTTTCACTGGTTATTTGATTACACCTAGCTTTCAACCAACATGTACGTAGAGGTAAGTAGGTAGGCACTTGTATTCATTGTATATACCATTTGTATTTCATGCTAAGTAGTTTGTATTTCCATTTGTACATATGCTTGCTTTCATTTTCTGTATTATATATATGATCTGAGGGTGATATCACCACCCCAAATGATTTCTAATAGTCTTATGTTGAGACCAAGTAGGTCACAGGTTATGCCAGAAATGTTGAGGTTCTCATGCACTCTACAGTGAGCACATGTCCTCGAGTTGGAGCCAGATATTATCCCCTAGCCTAGGGATAACTAAGGAGATTATCTCTCGAGGCCCACAGGTCCTAGACATGGAGTACCGAGAGCCAGATCGAATTGAGCATGGCCTTGGAGGGCCCATCCTTTCATTCTTTAGCAGCTCCACTTTGTCAACAACAATAACATCCATCACATCGGCCTAGTCCTGCAACAGAAATGGATCTTTCTCCATGAGGTAATGAGTCCGGGTATCATGGTATGTGTCACTCTAATCCTAAAAACCTTTGAATATGTGCATTTAATTATTTTTTCTTATTACATTTGTCTAGACCTTATGCTTTTCCACTTGATCACACCTGGGGGGAATGACATGATGCCCTAGTAAGCTGGTACCCATAGGATTTGAGTTTCCACTAGGGGGATTCATGAAAGGCCATCGTTTGCTCCCACCATACTTACCACTTTTCATTTTATTTCCCACTCATCCATCCCCTTACACTGGTTCGGGCATTGGGTTGGCCAAATATCTAAGGATTCTACCTTACCTTGTGGGATTAAGGGGATAAAGGCCCAGATGGTAAAAGTAGTTGGAAAAAGATAAAATCCAAAATAATGAAACCTTGAGATGCTTCGCCCATGGATCCCCGAGAAAGAAATGAAAAGATTCTCAGCAAGAAACAAAGGGACCCATAAAAATAATAAAACAAGACCTAGTTAGAGGATAGGGGGTCTCATCACAAGCCAACATATTAGGTTCATGGGCATGTAGAGGTATGACACTATTGAAAGTTGGTCACCATGCTAGGGTAGTGGCTCTTGGTGGCATAGCCAAGAGAAAGGGGGTCTCATCATGAGCCAACCTTCTCATTTCCGTGAAATGCTTGTGGGTAACATTGCCACCATTGGTCACCACACCAGGGCAGTGTCCCCTAACTAGCCTCTTGAAAGAAAAAGCAATAAGAATAAAAGATAAAAGGCATGAATGGGCTTGGAAACATTTGCATCCATGACAAGGTGCAACTCACCCTCTTCAGAGGCACCCACATGTAAGACATACATTTCCCTGCTATCACTGTACCCCTTGCCCAGACATCCCTTACCACCTCATCCACTCACATGGCCTAGATTTGACTTCTCCCGGAAACATCCCACATCCAATGAGCATTAGCCCAATAGGATGTCTTAGCGTTCCCTCCAAACTTGGCTTGCATATTAGCATAATGTCTTTGAGCACTTGTCCGGGTAAAGGGGGTTTTATGCACATGTGTAATAACTTTATGATTAGATGTGATTGACATTGCTATGAGACCTGTGACTTACGATCCCTTGGAGGACATATCTGTTTATGTTGCAGGGCCACAACCGATGGATAGGTACCCAATGGATAGGTACACATGGGGAGATGATTAGTTCAGAACTCCACGGGGCTAAAATCCCACCAGATGGATGTTGAGACCCCAACAGGGGGTAGAGACAAATAGGAGGATTGCACCAGAGAGAGAGGAGGACGTTTCACCAGTGGCAACCTAGTAGGCCTGGAACTAAGGGGTTTTTCCCTTTCCACCATGATGTAGGCCTTGGAAGGCCCATGACATCACCCAGGTCACCCATTATGTCATCCATCATTTTGGTATGTTTTGGAGGTAGTCGTGTGCCAAGTGGCATGTGTGGCAGGTTCCTGAGGCCCAAGGAGGGCTAACGTTTTGCTCTAGGAGGCCAACGTTGCCCAAAAAGGGCCTAACATCACCCTAAAAGGGCATGACGTCATGTTAGTAGAATGTTTTAGGGTTTAATTATGACATTTAATTTAAAAACTGGATATTATTTGTAACTGGCCACGTCAGCCTTTTTGACCTAATTCTGGTCATTTGTATTGTATAAATAGGGGGGAAATCCCTCTCATTTTTCATCATCTTTCACTCACACTTAGTGAGGTCTGAAATTTGCGCCCTACTTAGGGTTTTATGACTGAAATTTAGTGCGCACTTGTTGGAGGAGGCTTATCTTGGTGTTTTTTGGCATTTTCTTGGTGGAAAGTCTTAAACTAGGGCATATGCTAGATTATTCTTAGTGAATGTAAGTTAAATTCTGCAATTCTTCTTTCCTTTGAATGGTTATAATATCTTTACTTTGCATTTTACTAATATTATGAAATTTCTAGCTTAAAACCCTAGGATATTAAGCACATGTTATTGTCCTTATCTCAATAGCTATTCACCTACTAGATTTTGCCAAGAAGCCATTTTTCTTGAATCCATTGCTAAGGGCCTTGCCATTGCAACACCCTATCACTTATTGCTTCATCTTAGCCGTCATTTGCTTCATTTTTTAGTTAAATAGGGAGGAAAATATTCTAAGGCCTAGGGTTACCTACACCTTAGTAATCATTTTCCCCCAGAGTTTGGTTGTTGAATCCTTGACTTACCAACACTTCAATTATCAACCCCTCTTGTCTTTGGATCTCCTATTACCATCCCTTACCTTCAACATTTGCTGCCACTTTATTGACTCCATGTTCCCTAAGAAATCACTAGTCTAAGTCCTCACAAAGAGTGATTGACCAACACAACCTTCAAAACCTACTCTTTGAACAACCTACTAACATTTTCTAACCTTAGAATAACTTGACCTACTTACAACGTTGCTACTGGTACTAAAGTAAGCTACAACCATTAGATGTAGCATTAAAATCTCAAAAGATCAATTGTAAAGGCTGAATTATACTTTGTCTTATGTGCTTATGTCAAATGCTAATGTTATGACTTCAATGGTTAATGGTTTTTAGTCATTTTGAAGCTAGTTTCGAGACATTTTGTATGAAGTATTGCTCTATAAACATTGTTGTTTTTAAGATTTCTGTTTACTTCATCATATTCAAAAAAATTATTTATTTAAAAAAGTACATTGGTTTTATGAAGTGCTAACCAACAAGTATACTTGCAAATATATAGTTTTTCTTGTTGCTTTATTCCGGGCAGGTAGACTTCTGACATATTATCTCTGCATTGGTTATTAAAACTGGACTTTCTGATAGATGGTGACTTGTGAGAGGGGACCTTTACCTAGATACTTTGACTTTGCCCTCTCAAAACCCCACGTCATCGGGGATGTCTCCCCTAGGCCTACCACCCTAAATAGAAAGGGACATCCTATAGAGGTGACATTGATAGGATAGTCTCTCGTTATGCCAATTTGCTTTCCTTTTACCTTTTCTTCTATCAAAGTAAAAATTGTGCGATAACACACCTGATACTGCATATTCTTAAGTTGCATGCTCAGTCTACATGATTATTCAAATAAACTCTATGCTTGGATTTTATTAAAATGCAATATTTGCAGAAAACAAGTTATACATTTTTTTACGGATTTCTCCATGATCATGCACCAATAGTCTTCAACATTGTGTTCATGCTTCACTGTCATTTCTTCTTTGGCAAGTTCCATGCTTGGATAACTGTAGTCTTGCATAGACCATTTCAAGATTCCATGTACTTCATTATTAGTTGAAGTATCTCCAAGCCAACTCATTGCTCTCACCACATCTTCATCCTCATCATCGTCGTCAACACCTGGACTCTTTGAACATGCATGATATTCCCTTTCACATATTTTATGAGACAATGTTGTATCTTCTTCTGATGTAACCAATTTATGGATTTGTCTTCTCTACACTCTTGTGACACAATTCTTTATCTCCCTTGTCTTTTATGACAACTTTTGGTGGCTGCCTATCTTCATAACTTGCATAACCTTAATTCACACATAATTCATTAATTTTAAAAGCATGAGACTCCCGAGTCACTTTAGATGCCTCTAACATCCTTTCCTTATGTTGGAATGAAATTTCCAAGCTCTCCATGAGGTCCACACTCTAAACGTCATCCTCCTCTCCAAGCATCACTCCCTACTCTGGTTCACAAAAGTGAACTGTTGGTCCTACATCCAAGGACTTTATGTACCCAGCTTGATCCAGATTTAGGAGCGGAACAAATTGATTAACAGACTGAATATAATAAACACAGAGATATGGAGAATAACACAAATAACACAAATATCCAATGAACAATATCTTCTAGTAAATAATGAAATAGGCTGAAACTGTGAAACTACAGAACTAAAACACTTGCTCGAATGGTGGTAGCTATCTTTTAGAAGATATTTGCCTGCTATGCACATTCGTCTGAGCAGAATGGATTACAATGAGGCTCCAGAGGCCTTTTTGATATTACTCATGAATGCCAAAACCCTAGACATCCAAAAACCTAACCCTAGAAGGTGAAACACCAAAAGTCATGTGGGCCATATGGGTAAGTTGGTGTAATTTGGTACCTCAACTTCCTAGGGTCGTAACGTTTGCATATAACCTCCGTTTTAGGCGTGTGATAGCCCGTTGGAAAGGTATTTTAGAGAGCTACACATTCCACCATCAAAATATGACTTTTTCTATAGTTTACTATGGCGAGCTGAAAAAACAATGTTTAGGGCCCCAAAACGGCCCCAAATGTATAGCAAGATGTGCTGACATGAAAACATACAAAATAAGCCATATGGATTAGGCAAGAGGCCACCCGTATCCACCTAGAGGATGTGTGGTGCTTTAGAATTCCCCATAAGTGTAGAATTCACAATTACAAAGTAGTACAGAAAAACGCGCTGAACAAAAAGTGGATACGAGGAGCTAGTTGGAATAGGTGGGTGGCCACCAATATCCACCTAGGTCAATCCTCTCCGCTTAGAAGAATTGGTCTCCATTGCATCAAGTTCCTCCAATAGGTGAGGAAACTTCTGCTAGATTTGGCCCTGGGTGAGCCACTTGCCTTGGTGTAAGAGTTGCCCTGCCTTGAAAACCTGATAAAGATGGATCCATTGCTGGCGAGTGCCCTTGTCCTGTGTGTCCATTATCTTATCAGTGGATGCATGTTCCATGTAGTCAGGGTTGATCTCTTTTGGTGTCATTTGTTCTGTGATTTCTTAGGTGTCCAATAATGGTGGAAAATATGGCCTAAGGAGGTCCACATTGAATATTGGATGCAAACGAAGGAAGGGTGGAGTGTTGAGCTCAAAAACATTGCTACCCACAACATTGGTGATAGTGTAAGGCCCATAACGAAGTGGGCGAAGCTTCTGTTGGGGCCCGGTGAGACGCTCCTTATGCAGATGTAACCAGACTTTATCACCAACCTGAAACTAGTGTGGTACCCTATGTTGATCATGGTGTTGATTTTACTTAGCATTGGATTTCTGCAAAATCTCCTGGACCTATTGGTGGATGTGATAAATCCGCTCAATGAATCTGGTGGCTTTGTCGATCACAGAATGATCAGGGGAAGAGTTTGTCTATGCGGTGGCAAGAGGAAGTGCAACATTAATGGGTCCCAAGGGTTGGAATCCCAGACCCACTTGAAATGGGCTATGGCCGGTGGAACTATGGAGAGCCTTGTTGTAACTGTGTTGGACATATGGAAGACTGTCGTCCCATGTACGTGGATGCTAAGAATTGTACATGTGCAGGATGTGCACAATCATCCGATTGACGACCTCTTTTTGGCCATCGGTTTGGGGGTGGAAAGCAGTGGATTTCGTGAGCTTGGTGTCCAATAGAGACCACCGAATCGACCAAAAGGTACTGAGGAACCTGTTGTCTCGGTTGAAAATGATGTTCGGTGGAATCCCAAAGTGGACCCACACTCGTTCGAAGAAGAGCTTGGCAGTTTTTGCCGCTGTGACATTCTTCTTACATGCTGTGAGGATGGGTATCTTCGAAAACTGATCAATGACCATAAACACATAGTCATTTCCTTTCTTGGTGGGTAGCAAGTTAGACATGTAATCCTTTGATATGGATTCCCAAGGCTTCTCAAGAATAAGAAGAGGGGTGTATAAGCCTTTCTTCTTGATGGCTGGCTTGGCAATGACACAAAAAGTGAAAGATCTTATATACTTGTTGATGTCCTATTGAAGTTTTGGCCAATAAAAATGTTTCTGAAGAAGAACCACAATTTTCTCTATGCCAAAATGTCCCACCACCCGACTGTAGTGGGCTTCCCAAATCAGATTTTCACGCTCAGTTGTAGGAACACAGAGATGGCCCAGGTGGCATAAGAGTCTGTCCTGAATGTGAAAATCAGTGATAGCGATGCCTGTACCCAAGAGCTGATGTATGGTGGCAAAGTCCAGATCTTGCTGATAAAGTTGGGGCCACTCAGATGCTTCATGTCCACAGGAATGGAGCACAATGGTGAGTGCAGCACAGTAGGCCGACTGAGGTAGTCAATGACATGATTGGATATACCTATCTTATACTTGATGTTGAGATGGAACTTCTGCAGGTAGGTGGACCACTTATGATGGCAGTCGTTCTATAATTTCTCGTGTGTCTGTATGAACTGCAGAGGCTTGTGAACAATGTGTATGATCATCTCTTTCCCCAGAATGCAATGTTCCCATTGACGATGGACTTGTAAAATGGAATACATTACCTTGTCATAGGTGGGGTATTTACGGACAATATCATAGAGTGTCTCACTATGGTATGACATTATATGCCTGTGCTAAGTGAGAACTGCGACCACATCATAGTCGGATGCATCAGTCTCAATCTCGAATGGTTGTTGTAGATTAGCCAAGGAGAGTACTAGAGCTGAGCACAAGCGATGCTTTAGATCATAAAATGATCATTGTTGCTCCTTCCCCCACATTAACTTGACCCTACCACTGACCTTGGTAACTTGGCTGAGGGCCCAAGCAACATGGGAGAATCCCAACACGAATCGTCGGTAGAAGTTGGCTAGTCCCAAAAAGCTCTGAAGCTCGGTCAGTGTGGTCGGGGCTGGCCAATCATGGATGACTTGGATCTTAGATGGATTAACATGTACCCCATGCTCATCAACAATGTAGCCCAAGTATTGGACCATGTTCATGCCAAAAGAGCATTTTTCCAAGTTGGCATAAAGCTTGTGCTGCCGTAGAGTGCTCAAAGCCAGTTGAATATGCCACATGTGATCCTCCCACGTTCTTATGAAGATGAGGACTTCATCCAAATATACTAGCAAAAAGGAGTTGGTGAAGGGTCTCAATACATCATCCATCAACCTCATGTAAGTGGCTGGTGCATTTGTTAAGCCAAAGGGCATGACTAGCCATTCGTAGAGACCTTCTTTAGACTTGAAGGTTGTCTTCCACACATTACTTGGCTCGATGGGAACCTAGTGGTAGCCAAACTTTAGGTCAATCTTGCTGAAGAACTTTCCCCCCTTGAGTTGGTCAAGAAGGTCATCAATCCCGGGAATCGGGTAGTGGTTCCTGACTGTGATTTTGTTTAAGGCTCTGTAATCAATGTAGAGTCTCTAAGTCCCATCCTTCTTCTGCACCAGTACAATCGGGCTTCCACAAGGGAAGGAGTTGGGTCTGATGTGCCCCTTTTGAAGAATCGCTTGGATCTGACGCCTGATTTCATCATTTTCCATCAACGAGCGCCGATAGATCGGTCCATTAGGTAGAGGTGCACCGGGGGTCAGATCAATTGGATGCTTGACTTGGTAGTGTGTCGGTACCCCTATAGGTGAGGAGAATGTGTCTCTGTATTCTTCCACGATACCGTCCACTTGCTTTTGCTGCAAAGAGAGGCATTGTGTAGAGGCCACATATGTGGCAACGACCTTCTGCTTAATGTGAGCATGGAGCACAAAGAATACAAACTTCCTGGTCTGTGAAATGACCTTACTGCATTGCTTATCAGATATTAAAGAAATAATAGTAGGCGACACTACCTATGGGATCCTGTACAATTGTCTACCCAAAGTAATAATAACACTGCGATGTCTAGACTCATACACAACATGACGATTCCAAAAATATGGTTGTCCTAAAAGAACATCACAAACTTCAAGGGGAGCAATATCACACAGTACCTCATCTTTGAAAGGCTTGATGTCGTAGGGCAGACGACACTGTTGGCTGACACGAAGATCTATTCCTTGGCAAAGCCAAACGATAGTGTAGGGATATGGGTGTGGTGTCGTTGGTAGGTCTAGCCACTTGACAACCTCTGCTGAAATCAGGTTCTTTTGACTACCGCTGTCGACAATGAAATGAATCAGAGCCCCCTTGACCCACATCTGCGAGTGAAAGAGGCATTCCCCTTCCTCTGGTTCTTCTGGTTCGCTTGGCCAGACTTTGGTGGTAGAGACAGTGGCATTGGGTTCAACATCGATAATCCATTTCCCTCCTTTAGGATTTGAACAGGGATGATTTTAAGGATGGAAATTTATTTTTAAATGTAGAAATCTTGGCGAATATTACTAATCCTTCATATGTCAACTATAAATGTTTAGTGATATTTTTTTTTTAAATATTCAAATTTCTAAGTATTTTATATAGTTTTTATAAAATTTTGGCGATTTTTAAGGTAAAATAATATTATCCTATAGAATTTGGGCGAATCATTTTTAAAATAGCGAATCTCATTTTTGGAAAAACCATGGAAAATTAGCCCATGAGCGAAATTTAGCCCCTAAAATCATGTATGGATTTGACTCGGAATCATAATCATCCTCTGACTCGGAATCCTTCAGCTCGACCATAAGGGATTGCTTGGAGCGACATTCTTCGGTGTTGTGCCAAGGACTTTTATGGTACTCACACCATTTTCTCGTGTCCTTCTTCGTCGTCTCATTGCCCTTCTTATGTTGCGGCTTAGACTGGTTTTTCTGAGGGCGACCATCTTGAATTGGTCCCCTTATTTGTGGGTTGGGGTTTCCTTTTCCCTACTTCGGCTGTGAGGGGTTTGCAGATCCAAACTCTCACCGTTTCTGCTTAAATTTCTACTCAATCTTGACAACGTATCTATAAGCCATGCCCAAAGAGGCGATGTCTAGGAAATCCATTTCTGTTTGAATGTATCTATGCAAACAAACAAAATATTTGAGCACCAGATGATGCTTAGAGTCTTTGATACCCAATTTGGTGTGAAGGGTATGGAAAATATTGGTGAAATCTGGTACTGTCTGGTCCCTTTCTTGATGTAGGGTGGTCCATCTGGTGTACTGGTCCTTGTAGATTCCAATAGGGTAGTATTATTATTTAATGGCATCCTAGAAGGAATCCCATGTAGGGGCCACCACAAACATTGGATATTCCTCCACGACCCTTTGTTCAGAGTAAGCATCCCACTAGTCTTTAACATGGGGAATGACCTCGAGGAGTGCAAAAGTGATATTTTCTCTATCAGAAATAATTGTGGACCGAAAAATATCCTTTGAGCAGATTCAACCATTTATCTAAAACATCTGCATCTATCAGTACTTCAAATAATGGAATATCAAAATTTACCTATACCTTGAAGGGGGTTGCATGGCCGCTTGATGAAGATTCTTCTTGTGTGGGCAGCCATCAAAGGATTTGCGCAGAGTTGTCCATCTTTTCATTCCTTTGTTGGGCCAGGGCCTCCTTGAGCAACATTTTAATAGGATCTACTGCTCCATCATATTTATTTTCATCCCCCATGGGTTGTTTTCCGGCTCTACATGACCGATCTGGTAATGGATTGATTGGTTCGAGTCCGAACTTCTTGTACCCAGATCTTGTTGGGGACATGCACGAAGAAAAATAAATGAAGAGTAGATCGCTTTGATATCACTGATCCGGATTTAGGAGTGGAACAAACGGATTAAAAGAATGAATACAATAAACACAAAGATATGGAGAATAACACAAATATCCAGTGAACAATATCTTCTACTAAATAATGAAATAGGCTGAAACTGTGAAACTACATAACTGAAACACTTGCTCGAATGGTGGTAGCTATCTCTGAGAAGAGATGTGGCTGCTACACGCATTCGTCTGAGCATAATGGATTACAATGAGGCTCAATAGGCCTTTTTGATATTACTCATGAATGTCAAAACCCTAGACATCCAAAAAGCTAACCCTAGAAGGTGAAACACCAAAAGTCATGTGGGCCCTATGGGTAAGTTGGTGTAATTTGGCACCTCAACTTCCTATGGTCGTAACTTTTGCATATGACCTCCATTTTAGGTGTATGATAGCCTGTTGGAAAGGTCTTTTAGAGAACTAGACATTCCACTGTCAAACTCTGACTCCATTAACAATTTGACTATGGCGATCCAAAAAACAACATTTAGGGCCCCAAAACGGCCCCATAAGTACAATAAGATGTGCTGACATGTAAAAAAACAAAATAAGCCAGTTAGATTAGGCGAGAGGCCACCTGTATCCACCTGGAGAATGTGTGGGGTTTCAGACAACCCCAGAAGTGTAGAACCCACAATTACAAAGGAGTGCAGAAGAACATGTTGAACAAAAAGCTGACACGAGGAGCTAGTTGGAATAGGTGGGTGGCGACCAATATCCACCTGGATCATAGCTTCTTTGATTTCTTCCTCTCTAATCCAATCATACAACCTGTGCTTCAGCTTCATTTGCAACATATTCCATTTCACCTTTCTCTTCCTCGATATCCAACCATATCTTTGGTCTTCCTTACTCTACTATAAAAACTTCATTACTACATTGAGTATTTTTTTTAACTCAACAAGCTCTCTATCAAACTCCTCTTGACTGATTTGATTTTTTCCAAGTGCTCTGGCATTCTCTTTTCTTTGGTTGTGGATTCTTCCTAAACCTATCACATGATTATCGATAGTCATCTTCATCTCCTCCTTTTGTGAGCTTCTCCTTGCATATTGTGAGTTGGATAAAACCTTTCCACTCTAGCAAGTCTCTACACCTTGCCACTCAATACCTGATCAAGATTTCTCATGAGCTTGACCTCTTGGTATCCTTCTAGTTCTCTCCTCTAAAAACTTATGAGCATCCTTTGCTCCTCAACTTCAAAAGTTGTAGGATTTTTCACTCCACTCACTTCCTCTTGAGAACTACCGTGGTCCTCTTCTCTCCAAGAATTATCACAACTTCTCCTGCTGTAAGGGTCCTTCTGCCTCCAACTTCTCCCCTCTAAGGTTTCTTGTTCCCTCCTCTTTCTATAACAACTTTACTAGTTGTAAGGGATGTTGTAAATTCCCTATCTCCTCCTCCTGCTACCTGCAAATATAAATATAACTTCACCAGAGTTACTTAGAAAACATTTGACCAGTACCTGGAAGATCTGTTTGGAGATATTTTCTCTTCAACATCCAACTTTATTCCTTGGTCGGTGACCTTAATTCTGCAACCTCAAAGTTCCTCCACTGGACTTTGTTTCTTAGCTCTGTATCCTCTATTCATTGTCATTAATATTCATAAGCTTCCTTATGCAATTTCTCTTTTCCAATTTCATTAAGACAACACATATCTGATTCCTTTTTCTGTTACAACCTTCTAGTTGTAAATGATTCTCACAATATCTTCCTCTACTACTGCTACTTTCAAACAACAAATTTATGTCAAGAACTAACAAAAATATAAAGAATGAAAACCATGTTTACTCACCAATACTCATTCAGATATGTACTACAGTAATCCTTTCCACTATGTTTAGTATCTCTTACAGAACTTCAAAGAGAGTTATTGCGTATCTCTTACCAACTCAAAGAGAACTATATTTAGTATCTCTTACCAACTCTTCTTCTTTATTAGTGTCTTCAATCGGTTACAGCACAGAGCCACCAAAAAAATTCTTTGCATAGGACAAAAGATCTGTGAGGCTTGCTAGATCCTTCTTCCTTACGTTACAACACAAAGTCTTCCACAGCTCCTTACAACGATTTGCACTTAGCTCTGCAAGCCTCTTATAGTCATGCATAGAGCACTTACAAAATCTATTAGCACTTAGCTTACATCACATACATCCCTATATCCTCCTATAGATGCCTAGATATCTATTTATACATTACAAAAGTGGGCCTAAGCATGGGTAAACCCACGGGCCGACATCCCTTTCCCATTACATATTTCCAAAAACCCAAAAGGGACCCAAAAGTGGGTTGAGATTCTGCAATCTCCGCTTCGTCTGGAACTCCATCTTCGATAGTCTGTCGAAGTCCCAAAAAAGGTCAAACATGACCAAGTATCTCCCAAAACTTGGTCAAGGGCCAACATGCCCCCAATACACACTTGTGACTCGTCTTGAGTCACTCTGGTCTAATCAATTCTGCCTCGAATGCCTCGAGCTTGGGTCGAACTGCTTCGACCTCTTGTTATGCTACGACCTCTTGCTCAACAAACTCTTGGATGAGTGCCTCATTAACGGGTCCCTCTAGGCGTTGTTCTGCTGCACTCACAACCTGTTCTAGCTCTGCTCTGCGACTTTCGACCTCTATGAACAAATGACATGCCTTATCTTGCACCGGTTGAAGTCGTTGAGTCACTTCCATCACTTTGCTCTAGATCACATGGATCTGCTACTGGGTCATGCGCTGTTCATGAGATCTCTTCATTCTTTCTACGGGTGATAGGGCCTTCAGCTGCGTCTATAGCTTTTCAGCTTCATACTTTGTCTCCTGGAGCTGTGACTCAAGTTTATATAACTCCGGGTTTTTGGTAAGGTTCTCATATGTCCGGGCACTGCAACTACTCAGCTGCTTACACTCCGAGGCAAGAACTTTCAGCCTGTCAACTGCGCCGTGGGAAGTTATTTCTCTTTGGTCTCTGATCTCCTGCAGGGTCTCAGGTATTGCGTGAAGCTCTAGATCTGCAATGTGCTACTAGAGCTTATGAATTACTCCTTCTAGTTGTGTCACCTGCTGTGGAACCCATTCTTCTGTCTGTACTTCGATGACGGTCACAAAGCGAAGTGCTCTATTGACCAGTTCCTTTATCTTCAGTTTCTCTGCGAACAATTGTTCCTTGCTTTGCTGTAGCTCTTCTTTCTCTGCATCCCATTTTTCTTGGAGAGCAATCTTTTCTTGTTCTGACGTGCTACGCTGCTCCATAAGAACTCCCTGTACCTATGTTAAAGCTTGAGTGGCTTGCGCTATTTCTTCTTGAGCCCATCGAAGGCGAGCTTTGACTGTATTAGCAATATGGTGGAGTTGAGCTCGCTCATCCCCTAGTTCTGGTGTTCCTACTATCAGAGGTGCAGTGGAGACTGCATGGCTAGACTATAGTGCTTGTTGCACCCCTTGGAGCTCTATCTCAATACGATTATACATTTTCTCATGCTTCGCCTCCTGTGTTTCTACTATCTCCAACGTGACATCATTCAGGGCTACAACGATGAAGTTGAATTCATCTGGTGTTAGTGTGGTCTGCATCTTAGTTACCGCGAGGAGATTTGGATTTCTTCAGGAAGAAGGTTTACGAGTGAACCCAACCTCTTCTTCAAAGCTTTCTGTGCTTCTGTTAGACTTCTTATAACTCTTCACCATCACCCTCTTGCTCTTGCATGATGGAGGCTTGATCTTCCATAGAGGCACTACTTAAGTCTTTCCTTCAGCGATCTTTTATCGCGTACTAGGTCGGTAAGATCCTGGCAATTTAAGATTTGTCTACATCCGGATGTGGTAGAGTCGGTTGGAACAAGGAGGTCCACCGACCATTCCTTCATGATCTCTTCAGGATCTTCTTGTTAATCTATAATAGGACTGCAACTGTTGTTTGTGCTCGTAAACGCGTGCTGTGATGTAGAGAAAGTGTATGCCTACGCTAAACTTCATCAAGGGGCGAAACATGGGGGTGTTGATCTTGTGGTGAATTTGGATAGCTACTTTCAATGATTATAATATGAATGAAACACGACGTTTATTTGCCATTGTTTATTCATGTCGTTCAAGTACCACATGGTACTAAACTTCATATTGATAATGGTTCCAAGGGTTTGATAATAGGAAGGTCACACCTTAGACATTTCAATACAATGAATCGTTAATTATGAAAGCCAGAAATGGAACTCATACCCTTGGTCATGTGCTTCCCTGCAATCAAACTCTAGATGGTTTACAAGGTATTGTGCCCAATTGATCTTTACACCATGGTTTACAAGGTATTGTGCCCAATTGATCTTTACACCCTCTGCGCACTTCCCTGCGAGGTCAAATACGAATCCGGTCACTTGGGTGGGCCTATTCTTGTGAACTCATTTCCAAGCAATTAGTTGACAGGCTAGGTGCACTGTGTCGTTCTGGATAGAGGAACCTTGTAGCCTCGCATTCCTTTCTCAATGTCGCCATACATTTATTTAATCTTATGTGTTAATGATTTGTTTGTGGTTTTTCTAGGATAAAAATCCTGCGGGTCAGGGCCTTGCATGCTTAAGCCCGTGATTCGATTGATTAACATCGGATCCACTGTTATGTGATGGTTTAACCATAAGTAACCTCCGTGGTAACAAGATAATAGTAATGTGATGCATGCATTCACTTCCTGGTGTCTTCCAAAGTGCGAGATCTTCATAACATTCAACAATGTGGACTGTGCGAGGTTATGGGTCCAAGGCTAGGTGATAATATTTGAATTCTTTCTGTTTGTCTTCGTCAGATACTTATGCAGGGTGAGCATACTATAATATTTACGGTCTCCAATGTTGAAGTCACTAAACTTCAGTGCTGCTATCTTATCCTGGTCTGTGCTAACTGTCGGTATCCCTTTGGGTAGGTACAGCATGACCAAGGCATAGTCAAAATCTCTAGGCACTCTATCTCTGTTCACTGTGCTTCTCAGAGGAGGTATATACACAGGTAAGATGCTTGGAATCAACTTAGCATTCACGAGATCGTCTCTATGCTTCGTTCTCATCTCTATCGTGATTCTGGAAGTTCCTGCTCCATGAGCAGTTGATGGAGAAGCTTGGACTCCTCCTATCGATGATGCTTGCACACTTGCAGACATCCTTCTTTCTGACATGACTTTCTCAGTCCTGAGATCAATGAGTACTTCCTTCACAGATTCTTCAAGTGCGCTAAGCTCCTCAGACATACGCGCTTAGGGTTAATAATATCGGGTTCACGAAGTAATGTAGACATGGCAATAAGATGGAAAGTAAGGGCGTAATGATCATTGGACAGTATTAACCAAGGTTGCGAGCTCAAATTATCGATTTGGAAAAAGTGTTCTTCATGCATGGCGTGACGGGGTAAATAGGCAACTCAACAAAAAATTTCTTGCAACGGGTATGAGGCTTCATTAAATCTTGTTATGTCCGTTATGGTGTGGTCCATCAGTTAGGTGGCGAGCCATAAATGCTTTTCCAGCCATTTGGAGCATCTCTCGAATGGATATATCATCCCCAACGGCTATATTGCTTCGCCAAGGTGAAGTGACCTATGTCGCTGTTCTGATATCTCGACGAAGCTCAAATTCTGCAAATTTTCCTTCTGCGAGGCTCCCTCTGGAACCTTATGTAGTTTTTCAATCTTAGCCCTCTTCTTACTTAGCTTCCTAGCCTTCTTTCGAGTGAGCTTCATCTCGGTATTCTTCTGTCCATTCTGATTCTTATCTTCTTTAGATATAGTTACTATGCGCTGTTGGGAATCTTTCAGGGTTAACATCTCTTCTGCCCCTTTAGTCTTCTGAGGGTATTCTAGTGGTCTTGCAGCTTCGACATCAAAGTCTCTAGGGTCAAATAACTTTGATCCATTCTCCTATTCTTTAATCAACTGAGCGATCCTTCTG
>SNQJ01S0045771.1:53950-69812 GCA_010110895.2 Picea sitchensis
ATCTTCTGGTGTTTTCAATTAAGAAATTCTTAACTGCTTCTTAGTTGAATTTATCTTTCTCATCTTTTCTTCTGTCCATCATCTAAGCTGCTAAAAGATCCAGTGAGTATATTATCTCGCCCTGTGGAAGTCTTCCTTCACGTTTCTGGTTGTATTTCATTTTTATTAAACACAGACCCCATTGCCCAATGGATGTGTAGACTGTCTCAACCAATTCAAAAAAACACTTTGACAACAAAACCTACTTATATCTTTACCTAGCCTAATATCTAAAATTGAAAACATAGCTAAATCATATAGAGAGATCCCTCTCTGAAGATGGAAGGGCTAGATCCCAACTTTAAAAGTGGTTGGATAAAGTTACCTTTGTAGATTTCTTCTGTTTCAACCTCTAGGAAATTTACCAAGTGCTAACACTCTCTTTCTTTTAAATGATACCCATATCCCTTTATACTGCACACTAGGATCATATGAGTTAACCTGCAACACATTCTTTCTAGGATCCTGCATCCATTTGTTAGTCCAAACATTCTTTCTATGCATAGGTATAACATATCTTTCATTATTCTTATCAGATCTATTCATATCAAACCTTCTTTCATCTATTAACACACTATCTTTCAAACTGGGACAAAACCTATCAGATATACCTAGATCCATACTCTAGAAACAAAAATTTCCACCTATCTTACTTTTATAGAGTACAAATCTTTTAGATCTAAGACTTATTTCACTATTCTTACCTTTAACAGAGCACAAAGTTTACATATCTTACCTCTTTCAATCATAACTTCTCACTTTTACGTTCCTTGGAGCACAAAGCTTTCAGATCCTGCTTCTTCTCTACAGATCCAACCTTCTTTCTTCAGATCAGACTTCTTTTCTTAGCACAGAGCTTATGAACCGAGTAGGGTACTGCGCGCTAGGGCACATATCTACGCACAAAGATTTCTTTTGCACAAGCCTCTTCTTTCTTGGTTCCCAACAATCATAGTTTCAGGTCCCGACAACGGAACCATTTGATGGCACAGGGGCGGACCCAGGGTTCAACGCTCAAGAGCGCACCAAAAAAGCCCTAACTACTGGCCCTTTCGATAACACCTGCGAAGCAAATGAAGTCTCACCCGAGGTAGAGACAGGGGTGGTTACAGAACTCAAGTGTCTACAACCTTAGTTGGGACACAGATCTGTGATTATATCGCTCACAGAGTACTTAGCATAGATCATTCGTCAATATTCAACCCTTATTATACTTCGCAGATAGCACCGAGTATCGTAACATTCACTTAGATCTAAGGTATTTCAACACTTAGCAATAGTAAAACAGATAAGATCCTGTAGATCAACACTAAGCATCCTCATACATGTCAGATCTAACATTCACACACCTCTATAAGCACAAATCATAAGTAGATCTATCTAAATGTATCAAAGCACTTAGCAAAAGAAAGGATAAACACATCAAGTCGAAGCACAAAGAATAACACACAAATTTACATGGTTCACCCCCACCCTGGGGCTACGTCCACCAACTCTTCTTCTTTATTAGCGTCTTCAATCAGTTACAACACAGAGCCACCAAAAACCTTCTTCGCATAGGACATAAGATTTGCGTAGCTTGCTAGATCCTTCTTCCTTACGTTACAACACAAAGCCTTCCAAAACTCCTTACAATGACTTGCACTTAGCTCTGCAAGCCTCTTACAGTCATGCACAAAGCACTTACAAAATCTATTAGCACTTATCTTACATCACATACATCCCTATATCCTCCGATAGATGCCTAGATTTCTATTTATACATTACAAAAGTGGGCCTAAGCGTGGGTAAACCTATGGGCCGACATCCCTCTCCCATTACATATTCCCAAAAAACCAAAAGGGACCCAAAAGTGGGCCAAGATTCTGCAATCTCTGCTTTGTCTGGCGCTCCATCTTTGACAGACTGTCGAAGTCCCAAAAATGGTCAAACATGACCAAGTATCTCCCAAAACTTGGTCAAGGGCCAACAAGTTCCAACACTTGGATTTCTCTCTATACTGTTCCCTTTTGTTCATTCCCCAACAGAACCAAGTTCTTGATCCTTTCATCATCCTTCGATTTATAACTGTGTTTTATAGAAGCGCTCTTTGGCTCGACATTAAGCTCTCTTCAAAACATGAGCACTTGTTTCTTTTGCGTGCTAAGCCCTGTCCTCCACGTGACCATATGTTGTAGTCAAGTGCTTATCAAAATTAGCATGAAAACCTCGAAACCCTAGGTTTAATCTTTCCATAAGACCAAGCACCATGACCAAGAGCTTATCGTTGTTGGGCGCTCAACTCCCCCTATACTATCAGACTCTGTTGTCGAAGTTTCATTGTGTGGTAATATCCTGATAGATTCAGACAGTGTCACTCTGATGGGTCAGTCGGATAGAGTTATACCACTCTGACCCATTCGAACTCTAATGGACTAGAATTAGTCTGAGAACTCAACTCGGAGACACTATACCTCTCCAAATATTTCAGACTCTAATGAATGCTGAAACCTCTCCAAAACTTCTGCTCCAATAGAAAACTGCCACGTGCCTCCTTCCAGATCTGTTGATCTATCCTATTCTGAGTAGATGTTCGTTGTTGGTCTAGAAACTTTGATTCATTCAACTTTAACAAGCTATGGTCTCTCCAACAACTTTCTCCAATAGAACGTTTCCACGTGTTCCTCCTAGATTCATCGATCTCGATCACTTCAAACAGATTTGCACCATTTTTCAGGGTAACGTTTCACCCTTTGATTGGTCTATCATCCTATCACCCCTTTCAAAGTATTGTCTCTCTGATATATCATCGTCAGAGTATCCACCCTCAGAATCTCCAACTAGACCATTTTTTCGACCGATTCCGATAGATCGATCTCGACAGTTTATACCTTTGATATTCATAAGAGTATTCACCTCCACCGTTGATCTTCTCCTCCGATCAATATTTTTCGTTGATTGGGCTATCACCCATTGAAGTATTTCTCCAACTATTTAGTCTAACAATATACTCTTTGATAGACTAAGAATCTCTGTCATCGGTCTAGGATGATCAAAGGTCACGATTTCTTCTGGATTTCAAGACTTAAACCGGTTCGAAAAGTTGTGGTTTTTAGCTATTGATCTTGGATGATCAACGATCATAATTGAATCTCCTGTCCTCTACAATTCTTAACTTGGACGAAGTCACGAATAACTTTGGCTCTTCATCTCAATTTTGTTCCTCTCTTGAGTTCCACGATCTTTGCATTCATCCATGAAGATCATAGGAATTTCTTGCTTCGATCTCCTCTTCAAGCTCGTTTCCACTCCTACAAATTCATGAGACCTAACTTTTCCTCCACGAACTTGTTCCCTCGTATTCACTAAACACTGTAATTAGATTGTGATATAACATTACAGGTCATATATATATATATATATTGATGCTTGTAGGGAAACATTACACACAAATCCACTCAATAACACAAAGAAACATAACGCTAGTTTATTTTTACTTCATTTATGTACATTTTATTTTTACATTGGCCTTTGGACACACTCATCCCTTTGACACACAATCCTCTCGCCCTCACTCAACCTACTCTGTATATATCCCTCTATTTCCCGTAGGCTGACAATTTAAACATGGAAGCTAAACTTACATCTCAACAAAACAATTCCTAAGAATCTAGAACTAATTACAATAATAGTATTTTAGCCCTCCACANTCAACCTACTCTGTATATATCCCTCTATTTCCCGTAGGTTGACAATTTAAACATGGAAGCTAAACTTACATCTCAACAAAACAATTCCTAAGAATCTAGAACTAATTACAATAATAGTATTTTAGCCCTCCACAATTGATGAGGCTCCATCTGGTCAAATCCTCCATATTTAGGAAAATCCATCTAATCCAACTAATTTTCTTGATTGAGCCATTTACATCATAATTAGGGAAAACAAACCCTATCCTTCTATAATATGATCAAACTTAGGAGACACAATAAAATCCATTAAGGGAACCCACTCCCTTTAGTAAATTTCAAGACCCCCTTAGGCATTCTCAACAAGGTTGATTTAGGAGGCAAAATGATCTCCATCAGACTCCCAGGGTTAAATTTTTTTCATGATCTCCTAATCATGTGTCTTGAATTGAAGTCTTCTTGGATCCCAAATCTCATCATTTCATTTTCATTACTTGTTCTATTTTTAGGGACATGTTTTCAAAGTATATTTCAAAATAAGTTGACACACATAAACAACTCTAAAGGAACTAATTCCATAAACCACTAAATGTATGAAATATCGATAACACAGTTCCTCTTAAAGATAATTTTTCAAGGCATTGAGATAACAAGTAACCAATCGACTGCTATATGTCTAGATCCACCATAAATAATTCCTAGAAACAAATATACAATAGTAACTATACGTGCATGCAAATATGTAGTTAGAGTCTGTCAACGATACATAAATAATTCTATATCTAAATATCATGAGCACTATGCTAAAATAACATTAACATGTAGGTTAGACACAATATACGAATTCGATGTAAGATAACATTTATCGCAAGATAGTTTGATTAATGAAAAGCTTACTAGACATCGTTACACAATGATCCAAAGTAGAACTATCCACTATGCAACACATATCACCAGTTGCATTCCAAACTCACTCCAAGATCCAACGGAGCTTCAATATTAATTGCCGAAATAGTTCCACTATAAAACAACAACAAAATTTTCTAAATCCTAAAAGGTCCCTTCTACCAATATAATTCCTTTATTTATACAAAAACTAAACTAAAGAGAACTGCCACATATGTGGCCCAAAATAGATAATCATGAGTTGGAGTCATGACAACTTGGGTGATCTGTGGGTCTTCGGACTTGATTTCTCTTCTACGTAGTCAGACCACTCTTTGAAGAGTTTTTGAGTGCAACTCTCAACTAATGGGAACTTGTGTTGATCCATTGACATTTCATACTCATTCTTCATGTCGCGGTATCGAAGGGTGCACTTTTCTGTTTTGTCGGCTATATACTCCATTAGATCCACAATATTGGCATGGCCGATAACATGATTTTGCATGTGTCCCTTATCCATCATGGTAATTTGATGAGCCTGTTCCATATATCCATCAACCGATTGTCACAAATCAATTTCCACCTCATTAATCGACCGAAACTATGTGGGGCACCTTAAAGTAGCCAATTGAAGGTCTGCCATTGATTGGTTAATATTATCCCAACTTTGATTACATTGGTCCCACTCTTCATCTACTCTATCCACAGGTTCATCAACAATTTTGGCCCAATGCTTTCTTTTTGAGTGTATTTGAACCATTCGCTCATCTGACAACATCTCTATATGATGATCCTCTAAGCCCTTTTCTTTCTGTATTGCTTGAACAAACTCCRTTTTTTCTAGAGTACCAACTCCTTTCTCRACCCACCGTTGTACCTCTTTATAGGTAATCCCCAACAACAAATATTCTTCATGTAGAGATTTTGCCTTCTCTATCAAATTTTCTTGAACCCTCATATGACTGTCATATAGCTCTAGTAAGTCTTCCTTATTATTTGCTCCTCCAACTTCTTGATGTACTGTACCTATTTTTTTAGAGAAGCAATTTCAGATTTGGCTTGCTTTAACTCCTTTTCTTATATCACTACCTTATCATAGGAAGCATGAGATATGTCCAAGCCTGCTGAGTACAATTGGTTTTCTTTGGCCTTATTAATATCTATGATAACTTCTTCAGTGGTTCTTACTACGTCGATGTCTAGTGTAACCTTTATTTTCCTATGATTTCTCTTCACTGTGGATTTATGCTTCTCATCATAGGAAAATAACTCTAAATTGACCACCTCATCAACTGGTTGGGAAATAAGTTGATCACCCTAGAACAATTTGTTGCCTAGACTCTCTGGAGTGTAGAAGTGATATGATATTGGGTCTTGGGTAAGTTCCTTAGATGGTGATTCCTCCCCCTATTTGTCTCTTTCTAGCAAGAATTTTTCTCCGTTATGGCATCACTTTGGATCTTGTCCTAAATTTCCTTCTTAGCCTCTTCCCCCAAAACTGATGAGTCACATGAAAGACTCTCATTAGGCTTCTTGGTTTCTCCTTCATTTCCCATTAATTTCTCATAGTTGATATTATCATCTTGTTTGCTTCTTTCACCATGTTATGTGTCTTTCTCTTATTCATCATTGACACCATATTGTCCACTGTATTGTTCTCCATTTGTAACTCCACCATTAGTTTTCTTTTTTGATTCTTTTCCATCACCTTGGCCATCTGAATTCTCCTTTTTTCCTCCAGGTGGTGACATATCTTGATCTTGTCCACTGAATGAATAGTTGTCCGAAACATCACTATGTGATGAAATGTCATTGTCGCCTTGATGAAGGGGGTCATTCCCTTTTGGGGAAAAATCATATTTCTTTTCACCCTGTTTCTCCTCTACTTTTGTCTTTTTCTCTTTTGGTTATATTGTAGGGATTTTCTTTGTTCTAAGCTTTTCATTGATTACGGGGACAACAAAGTCTTCCACTTTATTTTACTCCCCATGTTAGGTCAATTGTTTCACCCAGGTTTTTCATAATAACTGGTGTTCCTCATCCCTCTCCATTATTCTGTTATGCTCCTATCATCTCTCTTTGCAACCGATCTAGTTCTTCCTTTTTATGTCACTTCCCTGCCTCATCCTAGATTTTCTTCAGCTCATCGACCCAACTCTGCTCTTTCTTTTTCTTCTCCTATGCTTCTTGTTGTCGGGTCTGTTACTCCTTATCTCTTTTCCTTTTCTCAATAAATTCCCCTTCTCTTTGATGCTTCTCAACTTTCTTCCTTCTTTCAGCGAGTACTTCCTAATCTGCTTCCTCTTCTTCTTCTTCTTTCTTCCTTTTTTCTTCTTGAATCCTCATGTCTTTAACTTTCTCTTTTATCATCCTTTCTTGCTATGCTAATATGGCCTACCTTTAGTTTTCTGTCATATGATATCCTTCTCCTCCTGGATTTTTTGCACTAGGTCCTGTATTGGAGGATGCCCCAGCCTTCACTATATTGATATGTTCTCCAACAAGAAAAGAATCAAAAATGGTTTCCCAGGGGTTGGCCCTTCTCTTCTCCACTTCTTTCAAGTCTTGGGAATTTTCTCTTGGAATACTGGGAGGGGGGGATCAATATGAGCACTTTTACCACTTTTAACCACAATATATAAACTTCAACTTAATCAACAATATATCTTCATTGTATCATCAATATATCATGATCATATAAACATAAACATCACATCACATCGAATACACAGTACACCAAAATTTATGTGGAAACCCAAATAGGAGAAAGCCACATAATGTTTTCTTATATATCAAAAAAATACATTCATTGGAAGAAATAGCTTCCCAATTCTCCAGCTACAACTGGAAGGAGGCTACAACCCCCTACTTATAGGCTCCAACCTGAAGGAAGATATAAGTACCTGAATTCTATGGCTTCAAATAGAAGGAGGCTACAACCCCCTGATTCTTAGGCTCCAACCTGAAGGAATCTCTAACTCCCTGTGTTCTCCAACACCAACAGGAAGAAGGCTACAACCCCTTTTCATTGCCCCATCCCGCCGCCTTGAAATATAAGTGTAGACCAAACCATCACTACCACAATCACTGCCACTGTCACTATATCCAACATGTCACTGTCAACCTATCACATCAACATGTCATTGTCACCGATACTCAATGAAACTAGATCCACGATCACCAAGAACATCTCTCAACCAGATGCTCAAGTATCACCAACATATGCCTCTACCAAGCATGTACCGTCATCACCAACATATTCCTCTACGAAGCATGTACCAACATCACCAACATACACCTATACCAAGCATATACCAAGATCACCAACATATGTCTCTACCAAGCATGTACTGACATCACCAACATATGCCTCTACCAAGCATATACCAAGATCACCAACATACCATCAGAAGCCATGTGTCTTAATTATGTACCAAAACATCAATGATATCTAACCAAACATATACCTCAAGCACATGCCAAACCATGTACATCAACACATGTACCATGTATCAATTAAGTAGATCAAACATGTACATCAACACCTATACTATACCATGTATCAACCATGTACCACACCAAGTACATCAACCATGTACTATACCAAGTACATCAACCATGTACATCAACCTGTACCATTAGATGTGACTCAACCATATACCATATCCCTCATGATATGTCTCAATCATGCCATACACCATGTACCATAAGATATCAACAATGAAGTGCCTAAAAAATGTACCAAAGCATGTACCAAGATCACAAACAAGTGCCTCTAACCATGCACCATATCATCAACCATATACCTCAAACAATATTCCAATCATCGATCATGTATCATAAGATATACCAAGCAAGTACTATCAATGGTGCACCTCAACCAAGTACCAACATCACCAAGAGGTGTATGTCATACATGTGCTACCATATACCAAACATGGACTCCAACCATGTATCAACAACATCTAGAAATGTACCTCATTCAAGTGTCAATGCCATGCATCTAAGATGTGCTTCAATCACATGTCAATTACTCAACAATATACCACGCATGCATCAAGTATACACCATGACATTATTAACATGTATCCCTAAAAAAAAACACATAGACATACCTGTAACTTGTAGTTGATTTGTTGTATCAGACATCAGACAAATAAACCAACCTGGAACAAGCATCTCTCCTCGACTTCTACCTTGTCCTCATGGGACAAAGACTTCCTATCACGCGGTGCCTCTCGTGACGAGCCCTATTCAACCCATGGGGGTGCCTCACATGACACCCTCAAGCTGACCTGCGAGGGCTTGCTTCATTAGGGTTACAGAAAAACCCTAGCTCTCTGAAGCTCTGAAACTTTCACTCTTCCTTCGTACTTTCTCCCTTGCCTCAGACTCGACCTCAGATTCACCAATAGACCAAAATATTCTCATAAGATAGATATTCAATGAATGTGTGTGTGTCCTTATGAGATATGCCTTGAGGTGTATTTATACTTTTTCCAAGTGACTTCTCTCCTTAATCTTAAGGCTTCTTGAAATTTCTTGTTGCAACCACTTTACCCTTTCATTAATGACTTGTAACCAATTAGGGTCTTCTTAACCATTCTTTGGGGATTCCAACTTCATGAGGGAATATCTCCCTAATCGTGATGAACCATGTGGCATACCACCTACCATTGGAAACAGAACGATGAGGACTATCCATCTATGAGTGTGTTACCTTCATTAGCATTGTCCTTCATGTATTTATTCCTCAAACAACTTTAGGTATCATGACCACACCTCCGGGGCTTCATGTAGACTTCATCAAATGCACCCATCACATTTGTTGACATCAACCACTCTTGTTGACATCAATGGAAATCAACTCACCATGAATCTCGAAGACAAATATGGGTTATCTCGAACACTCTAAGGGTTGACATCAATGACAACCAATTGTCCAACAATATCCCCCTTTGGCATTGATGAAAACACCAACATTGATGGAAACACTCATATTCCAATATTCATGCTCCCCCTACGACCATTTCTCCTCATCAATGTTTCTGTCCTCCCCCTTTAACATCAATGGAAAAGGGTATCTCTCATTGGGGATGCTCCCCCTATCTTCATGCGTCTGTTCTTTTTCTTCACATGTTTTTGTCCTAATGTTTCTTTCCACGCTCCTCTTCTCTTTTGATAGCAAAGAGTGTCTCCCCCTAAAGGTATACCTTCTCTGAACAATCCTTCTTTTACTTCATGTGCTTGAATCTTTCTCTTCTGATCTCTCTCTTTCTCTCCCTTTGAAATCATGGGAAAAAAGTATAACTCCCACTGTCGATATGTCTCCCCCTGTCTGCATGCTACTGATCTTCTTTTCTGGATATTTTTCTATGATGATTTATCTTCCCTTGACTTCTCTGCAAGATGTATAACAATATGGTACTTCATTTTTATATTTCATTTCCTCTCTTACAATGTTTCTCATTGTCCATTGGTGCTTTCTCTTGTATTTCTATGACATATATATAAAAAGCATTCAAAATTTCTTGACTTCAAGTGACCTGTCATATTCACTGTTTAGACATTAATGACCATATTATTCAACATTGTCCCTCTAATGATATAGATTCTACTGAAGGTTTCTCTTTCCCTATTCTGCTATGCTTTTCACTACTTGTCTTCTTGTGACCAACCGATTCCACTGATTCCAATTGTAAATATGCTCCCTCATATATCTTTCTATACCTTCCAATGATCTCATAAATCCATATCTATCCATATATCACAAACTGTCCATAACTATGCATTGGTACAAGGGCAGACCTAGGGTTCAACGCTTCAACAACGCACCAACAAAACCCTAACTACCGACGCTTTCAGAAACACTTGCAAATCATATGAAGTCTCACCCGAGGTAGAGGCAGGGGGTTGCAGGACTCAGATGTCTACAATCGAGCTGGGACATAGATCTTTGATTACAACACTTAACAAAGCACTTAGCCAATAACATGCATTAGTTCTTAAACCTTATTCACATCACAGGTTAAATCCTTATTATAGGTCAGTGCAGTAATAATCTCGGTTTGCAAAAAGTGGTCCCGATGCAACATCCGACGGGTTAAATAAGAAATGTCGTAACAGATTCCTCCAATGGGTAGGAATGCCTCGATCAATACGAATCCACCCATTATGGCATGGTCTCAACGGTCCAATGGCGATATTTCCATCCATAACTATGTTTCTAGCCATTCCAGAGCATCATTCTAACGGTCGGGATGCCTCCAACGATCATATAGATTTGCCGTGGTGAAGTCCCATTCTGCGAGGTTATGCTATTCTGACAAGCTTCAAGCTTTGCAAGCCTGCCTTCGGTGAAGTATTCTCTGGCACGTCCTACAGTTTTTCTAACTTTTATTTCTTCTTACTGAGCTTTCTTGCCTTCTTCCCTGTGATTTGAGTCTATGGGTTCCTCTTTCCATTCTTATTTTTACTTTCTCTTAGAGTAGTAACTTCGCACTGGCGAGGTTCTTTCAGAGGGTTCAAATGTTATACCTCTTTTCTTATTATCTCAGGGGTGGATGTACTTCTTTCTTGCATGAATAGGTTCTTTAAGCCTTCTTGTGGTCTTTCAACTTCAACAACTACTTCTCTTGCCCTCTGTTTCTTTGTCTGATCCTCTTGTTATTCTATTAGTCACTCTATCTTTCTAGCTATGAAGTCCCTTAATTCTTGCTTTTTCTGTTATGTAGCCTATTCCTCTGCTTTCCTTCTGAGATGATAAGGGGCACTATTCTCAACAAACTTAATGATTTCAAATTCTTCTTCGGTCGATGTTTCATGGGCTATCGTAGGTACATTAGTAATTCTTCCACATAGAGTTATCATCTTTCCTTTAAACAATCCTATCCTTCCCAATGAAGGAACCATAGTAGGATTTCCCAAAATTTTTGGCATAATATTCACTTGTGTTTCCTCATCCAAGCGACAGTCTATGTTGAAGTCTCCTACTCTTGTTTCTATACACTGTTTTTCTTTCAAGATCTCTAGTAAACTGAAGTCTCTATGATCATCCATTTCTTCTTTTAACTGTAACAACATAGTCTCTAGTTCTTTCTGGTTTTCTAACATATCCTTAGCCTTTTGACCTTCTTTATGGTTTTCTTGTCTCAGGTTCATCTTTTCAAATTTAGCAATCATTCTAGGGAAATCCTCAACCTCATGACAAATAACTTTACAACAAAGACAATTAGGACCTATACTAGGGCCTTCCTTAGCAAGATGTCCCGATCTTATGCAGTTTTAACACAGTGTCAATACTCTCTTTCTTTTAAACGATCCCCAACCTTTCTTGTACTGGGCATTGGGATCACAGTGATGGACCTGCAATCTGCAAAAAATCTTTCTAGGTTCCTGCATCCACTTGTTAGTCCAAAAATTCTTTCTATGCATAGGAATAACATATCTTTCACTATCTTTATCGAATTTATTTAGATCCATTCTTTCTTCCAACTGTGCCCTAGTTTCCAAACTAGAACAAAATCTATCAAATATACCTAGATTTATACTTTCGAAGAAAAAATTTCCACTTATCTTACCTTTACCAGAGCACAGAGCTTTAAGGTCTTACCTCTTTTCTTCATATCATGTTTCTTTCTTAGCACAGAGCTTCACAATTCAAGTAGAATACTGTGCACTTCAACAATAGATCTACGCACATAGCTTTCTCTTTTGTTCAATTCCCAACAATCACATTTTCAGGTCTCGACAATGACACCATTTGTTGGTACAGGGGAAGACCTAGGGTTCAACGCTTCAACAATGCACCAACAAAACCTTAATGACTGGCCCTTTCGGCAACACCTGTGAAGCAGATGAAGTCTCACCTGAGGTAGAGGCAAGGGGGGTTACAAGACTCAGATGTCTACAAGCGAGCTGGGACACAGATCTGTGATTACAACACTTAAGAGAGCACTTAGCCAATAACATGCATTAATTCTTAAACCTTATTCACATCGCAGGTTAAATCCTAATTACGGATCAACGCAGTAATAATCAAGATTGAGCACATCTAATCATTTAACACATAGCATCAACTTAGATCTAGCATTCATCATACATAAGCACTAAGCATCCATAGATCTATCTATCATACATCAAGAATAGTGCACTAAGCAGATAAATACATAAACAATATGAACAACATTTCACAAAGCACATCAACACAAGATATACGTGGTTCACCCCAGTGTGGGGCTACATCCACCAACTCTTCTTCTTCTTTATTAGTCTTCAATATTTCTACACTCTTCTGCTAATGTGCACAAAGCCACAGAGCCAACTYCGCAAAGGATAGGAGATCTGTGCGTACCTCGCCAGATCCTCCTTCCCYGAATTAGGTCAAGGCACAAATCCTTACACAATATGTCCTCACAAATCCTCTTACAATCACTTGCACTTAGATCTGCAAATCTCAACACACAGTATGCACAAAATCCAACAACTATTCTTTGCACTTAAAAATCTTTACATATTCTTACACGAAGCCAACATACCGACTTCACTCTAAGTCCTATCTACTTATTTATACATTACAAAAAGGGCTTAAACATGGGTAAACCCATGGGCTGACATCCCATACCCGTTACATAAACCCTAAAATCCCAAAATCCCACAAAACGAGTGAGATCCCGAGAACTCAGCTCCGCCTGGGCACTCCATCTTCGACCAGCCTATCGAAGTCCGAAAAATGGTCAAACACGACCAATGTTCTCTTAAAACTTGGTCAAGGGCCAACAAACCCCCAACAGTCACCTGTGACTAGTCCCGATTCACTCAGATCTGGGCAGGGCTGCTTCGAAGGCCTCAAGCTTAGCTCGAGTTGCATTGACTTGTTTCTTCAATAGAGCCTCCTACTAGGTGAACTCCTGAATGACTTGCTCAGTAACAGGCCCTTCCAGGCGTTGTTCTACTGTCGCAACCAGTTGGTCTAGCTGCAAGCCTTTTCCTTCAACTTATTCAAAGATCATGTAGGCTTCATCCTGCACTGGCTGGAGTCTTTGTGTCACTTCCATAACCTTTCTCTGGATAGTAGTAACCTACTTCTAGACTGCATGTTTCTCCTGTGACCTTTTGATGTTCTCAATGGCAACAAGCAACTTCAACTATGCTTGTATGGTGGATGCCTGTTGCTGCACCTCCTGGAGCTCTTCCTCCAGTTTCCTCAGCTCTGGATCTTCTGCAAGGCACTCATAGGTCTACGCACTTCAATTACTTAATTTATTACACTCTGAGGCCAATGCCCTGATTCTTCCTACTGCGGTCCTGGCATATTCCTCCCTCTGATCGCACACTTCTTGTGGAGTGCTTAGAACTGCTTGGATTTCTAGCTCCATTACTCTTGCTTGAAGCTATTGAATGGCTTCAATGAGCTTCCCCACTTGCATCTCAGTGGACTTTGGTTCCTCTTGTCCCAAGCCCGACACAGAATGAAGTGCTCTCATTTTTGCCTCTCTGACCTCGGTCTGCTCTAAAAGCAACTGGTCTTTTTCTTTCTGCATCTTCTCTTTGTCGTCTTCGAACTTCGCCGTAATGTCATCTTTCTCTTGCTGCATACTGCGAAGTTTCTCTAAGGCCTCCTCCTTTTGTTCCTTTAAGGCCTCTGTGGCCTCTTCCTTTTCTTCTTGGACTCGATGGAGTCGAGCCTCGATTCCATCTGCTAGCCTTCGTAATTGGCTGGCCTCATCCCCCAATTCTACACTTTCTGCTGATGATGGTGCAGTATACACTACGCGACTCGAATGGATAGATTTTTGGATGTCTTTGAGCTCCTTCTGTATTCTATCATACATCAACTCCTGCTTTGCTCCATGTCTTTGCAAGATGTCTTCTGAATCATCCTCTAGAACTGTGATGATGAGCTCGATATCGTCGACTGTGAGAAAATTCTGCAACTTAGGTGTATTGGCTCGGGTCTTCTTCCATCCTGAGGGTTTCTGCAGAGAAACATTTCATTTCTTCGATGTCTCGACCTTTGTAAGGGATCCTTTGGTGGTGTTACTTTGCCTTTTTCTTGTTTGTCTCCTTCTTCCCCTCCTTCCTCTTGGTTTACTTCATGTCCTCCTCCTTCTGCAGGTGAGTAAGGCGTAGTTTTCTCTGATGTATTGTCCTTCTCATCACTGTCTATGTCTTGTACTTCCTCATTCTCCTTTTTCTTTGCGTTTCTCTGTCCATCATACTCAGTCCGGGTGACCAAAGGACTTCCGATGATGTAGGGGTTGGAGAGTTCGACATCTTCGACTGGTATAAGGAATTCAGCTGGCCATTCCTTAATGATCTCTTCCATTTCTTCCTCAGTCAACTTATAGTAAGACTTCAACTCCTCCTTGCTTTCATCCCTACGTGCAGTGATGTAGATGAAGTGTCGGTCTACGCAGAACTTCAGGAACAGTCTGTATTGGTGCAAGGTATTCGGGGTCATTCAGGGGAAAGATTCAGTGGAGTGCATCAGTTGTATGTAGTAGGCGTGGAACACATTGTTCGATTTCCACTACTTCGCCATATCACTCATGTACCACGAGGTGGAGAACCTTGCGACCAATGGCTTTGATGGCTCAAGTTTTGGGAAGAATGCCCCTTCCGACATTTGCCAGGCGACAAATGTGATTAAGATTAGTAACCGACTTAAATGAAACTCGTACCCCTGGTCCTACGTTTCGCGACAGTCATTCTCCAACTCGTTGATGAGGTAAATCACCTAGTTCATCTGCATTCGTTCGACACACTTCCCTACGAGGTCCACTACGAACCCTGTGACTTGTGTCGGCCGATTCTTTCTGACAAGCTTGCCTACTATAAGATGACAAGCTAGGCACACTGCGCCATCCTGGATGGAGGCTACCTTGTAGCCTCGCTTCCCCTTCTGCAAGATACCAGATATATAAAATATGCGGAACATAAATGAAATGCTAGAAATGACAGAATAACAGTAAAATATCCAGCATAATCTTCACAATACATAGAAATGATATACGAAATAGCAACAAAAACAACACTTTGATTCAGATAGCAATGTTCACGGGCCTCTTCTAGGGGGAAACCTCCAGTTGAGCAGTGCTCTGTTACAATAATCTCCAAGCTAGGGTTTTCATACCCTCGACCATTATTTATACTAAATGTGTCTATTAAGAGAAGCATCTAGAGGAAGATCCTTCTAGAAGTGGAAGCTTCTATTAGGTCTTCTTACATCCGCCTTATTCTATTTTATTGAAAGGTCTTATTAATATTGA
>SNQJ01S0045771.1:69822-82415 GCA_010110895.2 Picea sitchensis
TGACCTTTATTACATCCGAATACATTGATCTACCTATGTGCGGGTTAGGACCTTAACACCTTCTCTACATCGCCATAGGCTTCTTTTATACACTGGGACAGGGTGTGATCTGCAACCTTCCCTGGGTAGAACTGGTGAGGGTCCTGTCCTTGCATGCTCAATCCAATGATCAAGTAAATAAGTGTTGGATCCACCGTCACATGCCTATCAAGCCACATATACCCTCCATGGTAGCACGACAAGAGGACTTTAACTCAAGTGTTAACCTCCTGATGTCGGACGAAGTGGGGGATCTTTTTCATGTTTAATATTTTTGATCTCATGATCTCCTTAATCCACGTTTGGGAGACTATCTTGGGCTTCTTCCCAGTTGTCTTCATCAGGTACCCATGTGGCACGAGCATCGCATAGTTCTTTCGGTATCCAAGGTTGAATTCATTGATCTTCATAGCTTGGATCAGTCCCAACTGGGGTCCAACTATGCATATCCCCTTCAGGAGGTACGCAGTGATCAATGTGTATTCAAAGTCACGCGGGACACTGTCACGGTTAACCATGCCAGCCAGAGGCGGGGTGTAGTCAGGCAAGACCGACGGGATCTACTTCACGTTAGCCAGATCATCGCGGTGCTTGCTTCTTTTCTCAGCAGTGCGGCCAAAATTCTACCCAATCGATGGGGATGCTTGCAATCCTCCAGTCGACGATGCATGTATTCCTACAGACATGACTTTCTCAGTCATGAGTTCGACAAGTATCTCTTCCACAGAATTCTCTACTGCACTACGCTCGCCCGACATTCACACTTGTAATAAGATAACTCAGATAGGCAGATGGACAGTCAAGGTAATCAAATGAATGGCGAGGTCTAGACAACACAACACGGTATGCAATCAATTTTCTATTAGCTCGGATATCTTGGTTTGCAAAAAGTGGTCCCGGTGCAGCATCCGACGGGTTAAATATGCAACATCATAATAGATTCCTCCAATGGGTAGGAATGCCTCGATCAATACAAATCCACCCATTATGGCACTGTCTCAAAGGTCTAATGGTGATATTTCTGTCCATAACTGTGTTTCTAGTCATTCCAGAGTGTCATTCTAATGGTCGGGATGCCTCCAACGATGATATATCTTTGCCGTGGGAAGTCCCATTCTGCGCGGTTCTGCTATTTTGGCAAGGTTCAAGTTCTGCAAGCCTACCTTCTGTGAATTCTTCTCTGGAACTTCCTGCATTTTTTCTAACTTTTCTTTCTTCTTACTGAGCTTTCTTGCCTTCTTCCTTGTGATTTGAGTCTCTAGGTTCCTCTTTCCATTCTTATTGTTACTTTCTCTTAGCGTAGTAACTTCACACTGCTGAGGCTCTTTCAGAGGGTTCAGATGTAATACCTCTTTTCTTACTATCTTTGTGGTGGATGTACTTCTTTCCTGAATGAAAAGGTTATTTAAGCCTTCTTGTGTTCTTTCAACTTCGACAACTACTTCTCTTGCCCTCTGTTGCTTCGACTAATCCTCTTGTTCTTCTATTAGTCTCTCTATCTTTCTAGCTATAAAGTCCCTTAATTATTGCTTTTTCTATTCTGTAGCCTCTTCCTCTGCTCTCCTTCTGAGTTGATCCTTTTCAATCCAGGTCTTTCCTAACAAAAGTGCAAAAAGGTTGTTGTTCTCAACAAACTTAATGATTTCAAATTCTTCTTTGGTCGATGTTTCATGGGATATCGTAGGTACATTAGTAATTCTTCCACATAGGGTTATCATCTTTCCTTTAAACAATCCTATCCTTCCCAATGAAGGAACCAGAGTAGGATTTCCCAAAATTTCCCAAGTGCTTTCTGGCATAATATTCACCTGTGTTTCCTCATCCAAGACACAGTCTATGTCGAAGTCTCCTATTCTTGTTTCTATGCACTGTTTTTCTTTCAAGATATCTAGTAAACTGAAGTCTCTATGATCATCCATTTTCTTCTTTTAACTATAATAATATAGTCTTTGGTTCTTTCTGGTTTTCTAACATATCCTTAGCCTTTTGACATTCTTTATGGTTTTCTTATCTCAGGTTCATCTTTTCAACTTTAGCAATCATTCTAGGGAAATCCTCAACCTCATGACCAATATATTTACAACAAAGACAAATAAGACCTATACTAGGGCATTCCTTAGCAAGATGTATCGGTCTTCTGCAATTATAACACAGTGTCAATCCTCTCTTTCTTTAAAACAATCCCCAACCTTTCCTATACTGCACGTTGGGATCACAGTCATGGACCTGCAATCTGCAAAAAATCTTTCTAGGTTCCTGCATCCACTTGTTAGTCCAAAAATTCTTTCTATGCATAGGAATACCATATCTTTCACTATCTTTATCAAATTTATTCATATCCATTCTTTCTTCTAACCATGCCCTAGTTTTCAGACTAGGAAAAAATCTATCAAACATACCTAGATTCATACTTTCAAAGAAGAAATTTCCACTTATCTTACCTTTACCAGAGCATTGATCTTTAAGGTATTACCTCTTTTCTTCAGATCATGTTTCTTTCTTAGCACAGAGCTTCACAAGTCAAGTAGAATACTTCACACTACAACAACATATCTACACACATAGCTTTCTCTTTTCTTCAGTTACCAACAATCACAGTTTCAGGCCCCGGTAATGGAACCATTTGTTGGTACAGTGGCAGACCCAGGGTTCAACGCTTCAACAACGCACCAACAAAATCCTAAATATCGGCCCTTTCGGGAACACCTGTGAAGCAGATGAAGTCTCACCCGAGGTAGAGGTACGGGGGGTTGTAGGACTCAAATGTCTACAACTAAGCTGGGACACATATATGTGATTACAACACTTAACATAACACTTAGCCAATAACATGCGTTAGTTCTTAAACCTTATTCGCATCGCAGGTTAAATCCTTATTACATATCAACGTAGTAATAATCAAGATTGAGCACATCTAATCATTTAGCACATAATATCAACTCAGATCTAGCATTGATCATACATAATCACTAAGCATCCATAGATCTATCTATCATACATCAATAATAGTGCACTAAGCAGATAAATACATAAACAATATGAACAACATTGTACAAAGCACATCAACACATGATATACATGGTTCATCCCCGTGTGGGGCTACGTCCACCAACTCTTCTTCTTCTTTATTAGTCTTCAAGCTTTCTATACTTTTTTGCTCCTATGCAGAAAGCCATAGAGCCAACTCCGCAAAGGACATGAGATCTACGCGTACCTCGCCAGATCCTCCTTCCTCGAATTAGGTCAAGGCACAAAGCCTTACACAATTTGTCTACATAAAGCCTCTTACAATCACTTGCACTTAGCTTTGAAAATCTCAACACATAGTATGCACAAAAGCCAACAACTGTTCTTTGCACTTAACAATCTCTACATATTCTTGCACGAAGCCAACATACCGACTTCGCTCTAAGTCCTATCTACTTATTTATACATTACAAAAAGGGCCTAAACATGGGTAAACCCATGGGCCAACATCCCATACCCATTACATAAACCCTAAAAGCCCAAAAATCCCGCAAAACGAGTGAGATCCCACGATCTTAGCTCTGCCTCGATGCTCCATCTTCGACCAGCCTGTCGAAGTCCCAAAAATGGTCAAACACGACCAATGTTCTCTCAAAACTTGGTCGAGGGCCAACACTCTGCTACTCAATTGTACACAATGTTGACCCATCTGTCACTGTACTATCATGAAGGATTATTTGATGTAACTAATCATCACATATTGCCATTTCTCAGACTGAATCAAATATGTCCACTGATATACAATACATCCTTGAACCTGTAATGAATATATGCCTGCTCGAAAAGTGTGTCAATGGTATTCCTATGATATCTGCATGGGAACACTGCTTCTCAATCGATGAATCTATCATTTTGTACTTCTGCTATCTGACTGCTCTGAATCTGTTTTTGCAAACAGTTAAAACTACTTGAATTCTGGTTCTTTAATCTATAGTAGCTACTGTATAGACTTCCCCCTCTTCAATATTCTTATTGTTGGGGGTCTCCAATATGAATGGCTCAGAACAATCGATGATTTTTCCCTAATCTTGAGTAATATTCCTCTTCATCTGTAGACTCATCATCTCTCTGAACTCTGACTTCTTATTTTTTTCTTGTGGATTCATTATGATCTTGCACTACAATTCTTGAGAGTACAATCTCCTGGACCTATTCTTTATTCACTTGCTCTTCTTTTCTTTCTTGCACTACTGCAAATCCTACGATCTATGGGACATGTTATTTATTCACCTACTCTTCTTGTCTTTATTTTCTTTTCCAGACCTTTGTGTATCTGACATCGATTTTTTCTTTCATGGAAACATCTATCATGCTTCTACAATTCCAAGCTATGTGACCATAATTGTGGCATTTGTAACATTCAATGTTATGTGTGGCCACATAGGCATTTCTTGCTTGAAAATTTCTTCCATAAGCCCTGCAATCTACAACTTTATGTCCAAAGTTAGTACAATTAAAACAATCGCCATAAAAGAAATTTACATACCTGGGAGTGAATGCTATTCTTTGTGGTGTATTCCTGCTGAATTCCTGCCTTAGTTTATCATGATATTCTATTCTATTGATCCCTTCATCATGATTGAGGCTTCTTTGCTACTTGAATGTCAAAGGTCTTGTTGAAGATGTATCTCTATTATACTCATTCTTCTTTGATTCTTGTTGACCATGATTCCTTCCTTTGGGTACTTCTGCATAACTCTTACCTTTTTCTTCATTCTTCCTTTCTGGCAACCTGGAGTGTTTCTCTTCAACTTTCTTTACTGATGATGTGGATGTTTCTCTCTCTTCAACGTTCTAGATGAGCTTAGTGATTTTAACTCTCAATGTGACAACTTCTTCTTCAAGCTTCTCAACCTCTTCTTCTGTCTTCATCATCTGAATCTTCATGACTTCTTCCATTCTCTTTGCTTCTTCAAGTTGGATTTTCAAGGAGATAATTTCTTCTTCAAGCCATTTTTCTTGTTGACTAAAATTTGCTTCAAGCTAGTTTAAATTCTTATATATTTCCTTGGGATAATATGTCAAAATATTGTCTCTCTTTTCAACTTTCTTTCTCTGTGCTGCTATTTCGGCTTCCAAACACTATTTTTCTTCCATCTGACTTTTATATGTTTCTTCAATCCTTCTGGCTTCTTCCAGTTGAGCTTTTAGATTCAGGATGACATGTTGGGATTCTTCAGAACTTTCTTGAGAATTATTCTTGACTAATTGTTCCTAAAGAGACTTGTTTTTCTTCCTTTCTTTCGTCAATTCGTCTAAAGCACCGATTAATTCTGCTTCAAGATATATTATGCCTTTTTCAAAATATTCTTCTTCAGAATATGTCTGACATGAAGAGCATATTTCTTCTTGTTCTGTACCTATGTATTCTTTAGCACTCTCTAGCTCTGTGATGGGAGATTCCTTAAAATAGAGATCATGTAGCTTATCCCAAAGTTCTTTAGTTGATGAACATTTTCCCACTTTCTCTTTATCGAATCAGGTAATACTTCTAAGATGAAATCCATTGATATTTTTTTGTTTCTTTTCAACTCCTTGGTTGCAGTCTATGGCTTCTTAGTGGCGGTATATCCCGCAACAACTGATTTCCAAACATCATACCCTTGTGCCTCTAAGAATGTTTTCATCCTGATACTCCACATTTCATATCTTTGATCGTTCTGACCATCAAACTGTGGCACCCCAAACATAACGTACTCCATGATCTTCCTTTCAATGGTTAAACTGTTTCCTGAAGGAACCTGCTCTAATACCAATTGTTGGAATACTGAGAGGGGGGGGGGGTGAATCAATATGAACACTTTTACCACTTTTAACCACAATATATAAAATTCAATTTAATCAACAATATATCATCAATGTATCATCAATATATCATGAGCATATAAACATAAGCACCACATCACATCAAATACACAGTACACCAAAATTTACATGGAAACCTAAATGGGAGAAATGGACATAATGCTTTCTTATATATCAAAAGAACACATTCATTGGAAGCACCAACTTCCCAATTCTCTAGCTGTAACTAGAAGGAGGCTACGACCCTCTATTTATAGGATCCAACCTGAAGGAAGCTACAAATCCCTGAATTCTCTGGCTCCAACCCCCTAATTCTCAGGCTCCAACTCGAGGGAACATCTAACTCCATGTGTTCTCCAGCACCAACTGGAAGCAGGTTGCAACGCCCTTTCCTTGTCCCATCCTGCCATCTTGAAATATAAGTGTAGACCAAACTTTCACTATCAAAATCACTACCACTATCATTTTCAACATGTCATTGTATCCAACCTGTCACTGTCATCGATACTCAACGAAACCAGATCCACGATCACCAAGAAAACCTCTCCACCAGATGCTCAAGTATCACCAACATATGCCTCTATCAAGCATGTACCAACATCACCAATATATGCCTCTACCAATCATGTACCAACATCACCAACATATGCCTCTACCAAGCATATACCAAGATCACCAACATATGCATCTACCAAGCATGTACCAAAATCATCAACATATGCCTCTACCAAGCATATACCAAAATCACCAACATACCATCACAAGCTATGTTTCTTAATCAAGTACCAGAACATCAATGATATGAAAACCAACCATATACCTCAAGCATATGACAAACCATGCACATCAACACTTGTACCATACCATGTACCAACCATGTACCATGTATCAATCAAGTATATCAACACATGTACTATACCATGTATCAACCATGTACCATACCAAATACATCAACCACGTACTATACAAAGTACATCAACCTATACCATAAATCATGTACCATGAGATGTGCCTCAACCATATACTTTATCACTCATGATATGTCTCAATCATGCCATACACCATGTACCATAATATATCAACAATGAAGTTCCTCAACAATGTACCAAAGCATGTACCAATATCACAAACAAGTGCCTCTAATCATGCACCATAACATCAACCATATACCTAAAACAACATGCCAATCATCCATAGACCATGTATTATACGATATACTAAGAAAGTGCTATCAATGGTGTACCTCAACCAAGTACCAACATCACCAAGAGGTGTATCTCATACATGTGCTACCATATACCAAGTGTGAGCTTCAACCATGTATCAACAACATCCAAAACTGTGCCTAATTGAAGTACCAATGCCATGCATCTACGATGTGATTCAATCACATGTCAACGCCTCAAGAATATACCAAGCATGCCTCATGTACACACCATGTGATGTAGGAGCATCGCCAACAAAGCATAAGTGTGGAGGACAACTGGGCACACTAGTGCACATTTTGAGATATTTTGAATTTCAAATTGATCAATGCATTAATGAGATATCTGACATAAATTTTGAGTTATAGATGTCTTAAATGTTTGAAGGCTGAGCCATCATGAAAGGTGACGGGGGAATGTATTTTGATTTATGGATCAGATCTCTGTACATATTTGGAGCTGCGCTCTTATCTGTCTAACGCAATATTTATTGTAATAGGTGTTGAGTAGTTGATAGATTTTAATTCCATTTAAAGTGGCGTAGAGTAGTTGGAGGGAATGCTCAAAGAACACCTCTTTTCTAAATGAGCTTCCTATAACTTTTCTAACTTTGCTTCTGTGAAGTCCTCCCTAGAACTTCCTGTAACTTTTCTAACTTTGCTTTCTTCTTGCTGAGATTTCTGTCTTTTTTTCCTGTAATTTGAGTCACTGGTTTCCTCTTTCCATTATTGTTCTTATCTCCTCTTGGCATAGTAAATTTGCACTGTGGAGGGTCTTGCAAGGGTTTCAAGAGTAATACTTCTTCTCTTTCTGGGGTAGGTGCTCTACTCTCTTGTACAAACAGGTATTTCAAGTCTTCTCGTTTTATTTCAACTTCGACGTCTAGACCTCTGGTCCTTAGTAGCTTCGACCGGTCCTCTTGTTCTTTCAGTAAGTGCGCTATTCTCCTAGCCATGGAATCTCTTAGTTCTTGATTTTTTCTGTTCTAGATCCTCCTTTTCTTATTTCCTTCGTATCTGATCTTTTTCAATCTAGGTTTTTCCTAGCAAAATAACAAATGGGGCGTTGTTTTCAACAAATTTAACGATCTCAAATTCTTCCTTTGTCGAAGTTCCATGAGCACTCATAGCTGTTTGGGTAAGTCTTCCACATAGGGTTATCAATTTTACTCTAAATAATCCTATTCCTCCTAATGAAGGAACCATAACAGGCTTTCCCAAAATTTTCCAAGTTCTTTCTGTCATGATATTCACCCATGTTTCCTCATCTAGAACACAGTCTATGTCGAAGTCTCTTATTCTTGTTTCTATGCATTCCTTCTCTTTTAAGATATCTGATAAGTTGATATTTCTTTGATTGTTCAGAGTTTCTTTCATCTGTAATAATACAGTCTTTGATTCTTTCTGGGGTTCTATCATATCCTTAGTTTCTTGGCCTGTCTCACGGTTTTCTTGTCTCATATTCATCTTTTCAAATTTAGCAATCATTCTAGGGAAATCCAAAACTTCATGGTCCATAGCTTTACAACAAAGACAACTAGGACCTCTACCAGGGAATTCCTTAGCAAGATGTCCCGGTCTTCTGCAACTATAACAAAGAGTTAATCCTCTCTTTCTTTTAAATGACCCCCAACCTTTCCTGTACTACGCACTGGGATCACAATAACTAACCTGCAAAAAATTCTTTCTAGGATCCTGCATCCATTTGTTAGTCCAAACATTCTTTCTATGCATAGGAATAACATATCTTTCACTACTCTTATCAGATCTATTCATATCCAATCTTCTTTCTTCTAGTTGTGCCTTAGTTTTATGACAAAGTCTAGTAGACATACCTAGATCCATTCTTTTGAAACAAATTTTTTCACTTATCTTACCTTTCTCAGAGTACAAAGCTTGAAGATCTTACCTCTTTTCTTAGAATAGAGCTTCGCAGTCAAGTAGAATATTGCGCACTAAAGCAATAGCTCTACGAACAAAGCTTTCTTTTCTTCAGTTCCCAACAAACATAGTTTCAGGTCCCGACAACATAACCATTTGTTGGCACGGGGGCAAACCCAGGGTTCAACGCTTCAACAACGCACCAACAAAATCCTAACTACTCGCCCTTTCGGAAACACCTGCGAAGCAGATGAAGTCTCACCCAAGGTAGAGGTAGGGGTGGTTGCAGGACTCAAGTGTCTACAACCTAGCTGGGACATAGATATGTGATTACAACACTTAACAAATCAGTTAGCAGTTAATATTCATCAGTATTTAACCCTTATTCACATCGTAGGTCGAAACCCTAGTTACAAAGCAACACAATATTCAACCAGATCTAATACATCCAAGCACTTAACATATAAAAATAGATAATATCTATTATTCATTCACATTACTAAGCTCTAAGCTACTATATCAGACACATCTAGCATATATGACTACACTAAGCATAAATCATAACAACTATAATGCACAAAGCAACCACAACACAAGATATACGTGGTTCACCCCAGTGTGGGGCTACTTCCACCAACTCTTCTCTTGTTTATTGTCTTCTTTCAATCTTCTACAAGCAAAGAGCTACAAGAACCCACTCCACATAGGACATGAGATCTGCGTGCACCTCGCCAGATCCTCCTTCCCTGAGCTATATTTAAGCAAAAAACCTTCTTACAATCTGCACACAGACCTCTTACAATATGCACATAAGCTTCTTACAATCACTTGCACTTAGCCATGCAAGTTCTTAACACATAGTATGCATGAAGCATCCACAACTGTTCGCACTTGTCTCACTGGACACATTACACATCTAGGTCTCCGCATACTTACATCACCTAGATTTCTATTTATACATTTCAAAAGGGACTAAACATGGGTAAACCCATAGGCTGACATCCCATACCCGTTACATAAACCCTAAACCCAAAAATTCCCTAAGAAGGGGCTGAGATCCTGCGATCTCTACTGCGCCTTGTGCTCCACCTTCGACCAGCCTGTCTAAGTCCAAAAATTGGTCAAATGTGACCAAGATTATCCAAAACTTGGTCAAGGGCCAAATGGCCCCCGACACTCACCTGTGACTCGTCCCGAGTCACTCTGATCTGGGTAACTCTACCTCAAATGCCTTGAGCTTGGCTCGCGCTGCTTCGACCTATTTCTTCGCCAGAGCCTCCTTCTTGACAAACTCTTGAATAACATTCTCCGTCACAGGTCATTCTGAGCGCTGTTCCACTGTGGTGACCACTTGTTCCAGTTCTACACCTCGTCCTTCAATCTCCTCAAAAAGTATGCAAGTTGCATCCTGCACTGGATGGAGTCACTGGGTCACTTCCATGACCTTGCTCTGGATGGAATGGACTTGTTGCTGGACTGTGCACTATTCCTGGGTTCGTTTCATTCTCTCGACCACTAGTAGTGCCTTCAACTACGCTTGCACCATTGCTTCTTGCTGCTTGGCCTCCTGAAGCTGTGACTCCAATGTTCTTAGTTTGGGGTCCTCTGCAAGGTGCTCGTAAGTCTGCGCACTTTGACTGCTGAGTTGTTTACATTCTAAGGCCAATGCCTTAATTCTTTGGATTGCTCTTCGGGCAGTTTCTTCTCTCTGGTTTCGCACTTCCTGCGGAGTGCTTGAAATTGCTTGTAACTCTAGTTCTGCTATCCTCTGTTGGAACTATCGAGTGCCTTCAGAAATATTCCCTACTTGTATTTCCACTAGGTCTTACTTCATCTGTTCTAAGCTCGTCACAGAACGAAGGGCTCTCATGACTAATTCTTTAACTCCAATATGCTCTGCGAGCAACTGTTCCTTCTCCTTTTGGATTTGCGCTCTATCCTCTGCAAACTTGGCTTGGATGTCGTCTTATTCCTATTGCGCAACCCAACATTGTTCTCTGGATTCCTCTTTTTATTGCTTTAAGGCCTTTGTGGTCTGTTATTTTTCTTCGTGAATGTTGTCGCAAGAGTTGACTCTAGGTTGTAATAGAGCCAAGCCTTAGCACATTTTTAATGAGATAATAAATCATTGCTCGAAACTTGACTTGGGTTGTTGCAAGCCAATCCTCGAGTTAACCTGAAACCTACTTTAGAATGTGTTTCTGACCTAATACACTCAGAGAGGGCTCTCTCAATTGCCAAAGGCTCTTTACTCAAAGAATATTCAGTAATCAAGGTAATAAGGACATATTTCTTATAAGACAAGCTATTTTGATAAGGTTGGTGGTTGCATAGATTTGAAAAGGCCTATTGGGCGATGGAGTCAAGTGAAAACCAAAGAAAAGGGGTAATAGTAGTGATCGTGTTACTTGAGGGAAACGAGGGAAAGTAAGTCTATCTTTCAGCAATCGATAATCAAGATATGGTAGTAGAAAAGAAAAGGAAAATACCATCACAGTGAAAGCACCTAACAAGGATGAATTTTCACTACAACTTTAGAGGAAAAAGACTGTAGGCTAATAACTAGGTGCAGAGCACTAATCTTGAGCGAATTCTGACTAGTCATCATTGAAACACAACACATATCAATCATGTGTAAGGAACATGCAAAATGAATTCCAAACAAATTTTAACTCGGTTGATAAAAGAAGAGATAGACAATGTGAATGTAACAAGACAGAGAACATACTGAAAGAATCAACCGTGATGAATCTCACATATCAAGTGAACACATGTCTCCAGCATTACGATATTCCAGATCTTCAAAATAACTCAGTTTTCAATAGAAAACCTCTTCAAAAGAGGTTCCCCCCCCCTCCTTTTTCTCATCCAATAGATATACAATGTTGGTTGTGGAGCTTGATTATCTTCCTGATTTAGAGGTCTTTTACTTTCAGCCATGTTTATACCCCATGAAGTATTTACACCCCATAAGTATGTACACTCTTCCACGCGAGGGAGTGCAGAGGGGGGGTACCCCCTCTGCGGGGTCCGGGGGGGATATCCCCCCAGATGGGGGGTCTGGGGGTGAAGCCCCCAAAGGAAAAATTGCCTTGTAAATGTATATTGTAATTTCATTGTAAATCTGGACCGTTCATTATAAGGTCGCAGATCTAACGATAGAGATTGTGTTAGGGTTTTTTTCCCTAGAAGGAAACCCTCTTTTATGAGGGAAATGTATTGCGGCGATGGTTGATGGAGAATATTGTATTATGAGATAGGAGGCTGTGAGAGAAAGAAGAGGAAGTTACAACGGGTTTGTTGTAGGTTGTATCCCTTCATATGTTGGATAATAATAAAGGAAGGACCTGGAAATTTCTCTGGTGGACGTAGCCCACACTGGGTGAACCATGTAAATCTGTGTCTCTATTGTATTGTGTATCTTTTGTGTTTTGTTTCCACATTTGTTTTATTTTATTGCTCCACGGTCCTGTTTTTCTAACAACTGGTATTAAAGCGAAAGGTAACTCGCAGGAAAAGAGGGTTCCTGGTTCGAGTGGGAGCAATGTCGGAAGATGGAAAGTTTAGGGTCGAGAAATTTAATGGCCAAAACTACCAGTTATGGAAGATGCAGATGGAAGACTATTTATATCAGAAG
>SNQJ01S0045772.1:0-19348 GCA_010110895.2 Picea sitchensis
ATAAAGGGGTTCAAGCAATGTAATGAGACATGAAGAGAAGTATTGTATTTGGAGCGGTATCTCAATAGGAGGATTCCCCCTCGAAGAGGCAAGTGAAAAGGAGAGGATCCCTTCCATAATAGGATCCATTGTATGGTGTTGCCCTACCTCAAGGGTTTTATATAATAAAGTTGTGTTTTTCTATATTGCTCTTCTATATCTGTTGTGGTTCTTTTGTATTTAGTATTGGGTTCTTAACAAGCGGTATCATAGCACTTTTCTTGGCCAGACATTGTGGGCAAATATTTTTTATTTTTGCAGATTTTATTTCTGGGAAGAAAAAAGAGGGTCGCGACATTCCAAAAATTTTCGGTATATTTATGTGTAAAATTTGTAGAAACAGGTTGTATATCTGAGTTCCTCTCAGAAAAACACCCAAGTTAAAAAAAAAAATCTTCTGAAACGGAGTCCGGAAGGTCAAGATATTGAAGTTTTAAAATCTGCAAATTTTCAGGGTTTTTTCCGTGGACGGCGACGCGATTTGTTTTTATTTTTGTAGCAGTTGGAGGCCGATTTTTCTCAAACAAATTACAGATCTGAGTTCCTCTCACAATTTCACTCAATTTAAAAAAAAATTAGCCGAAACGAAGTCTGGGAAGTGAAGTTATGAACATTTTAACTTCAACAGTTTTTTAGGGGTTTTTCAGAAAAAAACTGCGATTTTCTGTTGTAACTTATTGCTCTATTGGGACCAAAGGGTTCATAGAGTGTTCAGATGGATATTTCTTCTCAAAACCTCAAAAAAATTCTTAAAGCATTCAAATCTCAATTGTATGACACATTGTGTGACACATTGCATGACAAATTTCATGACCTTGCAGATGGCCTCAATAATAGTCTTTGTAGTTCATTAGATAACATGCATGAGAGATTTCTTATGGCAGACATCATTAGGGATGAATATAATCAAGAAATATATGTTTGGTATGATTTTGAGGACGATTGTGATGATTGGCATATGGATAGTTTTCATTTCTGGGATGACAACCACTTCCATATTTTATTTGATGACTCTACTCCACCTTCTGTAGAGAACATCAATGTCCCACATCAGGAGCTAGTTACCAGTGTTCAGTCTGCATATTCTACAGTGGTATTATTCCTTCCAGATTCTGCTACGACCCTTTTCCACTATGTGGATGGATCTTTTTATTTAGATCCACATGATAGGTGTCGGTCTTTGAAGCATCATTTGGAGTTAGTTATTGGATTCCAAAATCTTCCATGGGGAGTTCACATGAACACTTGGACATGAGACCCAGGCTTACAATGGTGGTTGGATTGCTTCAGCATGATGTATTTCCTTTCTACATGGGACCTTGGTTCTTCAGTCTTCTTCAACATTATGGTCCACAATTATCCATGGGACCCTGGCATTGAGGACAACACTTTCATAAGGGGGATGGAATGTAAGGTAGCCAGAGAGGTAGTGGGGGGGCTAGAGGGCCCATAGTGATAATAGTGGAAGTCATTCAATGTAAGGTGGACTAGGTCCACTATATTATTAAATAAGGCCCACTATGGTAGTTAAGGTCCACTATATTATTAAATAAGGCCCACTATGGTAGTTAGATATAATAATGTGGGTAATTAGGATATAATAAATGTAAGAGGACTTCTTAGAAGATTCTACTCTAGAAGATTCCTCTCTAGAATGTTCTTAGGTGATGGTAGACATATATAAAGGGGTTCAAGCAAATGTAATGAGACATGAAGAGAATTATTGTATTTGGAGCTGGAAGCTCATTGGAGGTTGCAAGATACCGATATATAAAATATATAACATAAACTAAATGCTAGAAATAATGTATCAACAAAGGAAATATCCAAAGATAATCTTCAATAACAATACGTAAATGATATACCAAAATAAAGCAACAGAAATAGCACTTGGACATAAATAGCACTTGATTTAGATAGCAATGTTCACAAACCTCTTCAAGGTAAAGCAACCTCCAATTGAGCAGTGCTCGTTACAATAATATCCAAGCTAGGTTCTCATACCCTAGACTCCTACTTATACTCAAAAGAAGACGCAGAGGGGATCCCAGAAGCGTAAGCTTCTATTAGGTCTTCTTACATCCGCCTTTTATTCTATTTTATTGAAAGGTCTTTATTAATATTGACCTTTATTACATCCTAATACATTGATCTACCTATGTGCTGGTTAGGACCTTAACATGTCCGCCTCTTAAAAACGACTTTGTCCTCAAGGCTTGAGATGTGGGAAACCGGCCGCTATCGGTAGTCGGTTCCCGCGGCATCTCGGAGTCATATCTTTCCAATCGTATTTGTTAACTTCCTTTGATGGTTCGCTGATCTATCGACGCCCCTCCGGTCCAAAACCGCTTCGGGTTGTAGCCAAATGGATCCTTCTTCCGCTAACTCGAAGGTTGGTTTGAAGTTGGCACCGTTCCAATCACCTTCTTCGCCAGAGACATGAAAACGTGATGTAGCTTCGGGACCGACCAGGGCAGAGCTAACTGCATATGCAACGGTCCCACACTCTTTAGAACCGGTAAGGGCCATAAAATTTGGGTGCTAGCTTCCGCATCGCCGGGCCTTGAGGGAAGTTTTGTTTATATGGTTGCAACAGTAAAACACCCACGATCTCCTTTCTACAAATTGTCGCTCCGGAAATTTACCTTTGATCTCGCTTGTCGCTTCATCAGTTTCAAAGGGCCACATCAGTTCTCCTTTAAGGGCACGGCTGATACGTCTTCGATCAGGTGTGGGTCGACCGCCTGACCTTCGAGGTACCGGGTAAGGAGGAGAGAACTGGTCATGGCTTCGTCCATTAATCGCCAAAAGGAGTCATGCGAGGTGTATCGAAGGTTCAAGAGGTTGAATTTGTCAACAAGTGTTTGGTAACCATTGAGCCCATTGGTGTTGTTTTTCCGATGCAGCACCTCAGATAGGTTTCAAACACTTGTTGACGACTTCAGCTTGACCATCCGTCTGGGATGATAAGAGCCGAGATGCAATTGTGCCTTGTAGCTAAATAGTTCTTGCCAAAAATTGCTTGTGAAAGTTGTCCTCACCAAACAATAGATTTTGGCATTAGAAGCTTGAAGACCGGGTCCATGAAAATTTGAAATAATCGGAGATGCAGTAAATGGGCGGGGAAGAGAACAAAATAAGCTTTGAAAGGCGATCGACCACCACCATTATCACGATGAGTCTCGATTTGGGTAAGCCCGTAATCAAAATTCATAGATATATCCTTCCAAATCGAGGGAATTCAGCAGCTTGGAGTGTGCCTGAGATTTGATCAAGCTTTCCTTTGTTAAGTATACCTCTACATTCGTGCTCATTAAACCTGACGGATGTCCCGTTTATACCATCCCGCGTAAAAGCGAATGCTTAACTCCTCGGCTATAGTTTTTTGGTGAACCCGGAGTGCCCTTTTTTGGGTGTAGCATGAAGCTCTGAGAGTACTGTGGATTTGAGCTGGATTGTTTACTTAAATACGTTTACCTTTGTATCGAAGCTCATCCCTCGAAGCCAAGAGTACCTGAGCTCCGCCGAGTTCTTCTCGCTGAATTAGATGCGAAGCTTTGGGGTCTTGCATCCATTCTGGTAATACTGTTCAATCCGGTACAATGAAGGAAAGAGAAAAAGGGATCTTTTCGCCTTCATTTCCCCGACAAAGGCACTGCCACTACATTGTCTTCGCCCTTCTTGTACCCATCTCATAATCATAGCCAAAAGAGCTTAGTGACCCATTCTTGTCAAGCCCCGGTGAGGAAAATGCTTTTGTTCCATGTTAGTTTGAGGCTTTGATGGATCTGGCTCTTAATTTTGGAATCATATTCCAAGAGATAAGGACTTCATAATTCAACAAAGATGCACGGCCAACATTTATTTTCATAAATAGGTTTTCCCGCATTCTTTCTGGATAGCGTTGATCACCAGAAGGCCAGTCGACTTCTCTGCATACAAGGGACAACATCAATTTTTCCCTCGAGGCGTCGTGACATCTAACACAAATGCCCTTTGTGAAGTCCGAGAGCCAACCTGAAAGTGCATTACGGCCATCTTCAAAGTTTGAAAGCTTGATCACCGGGTTGGGGTCCAAGTGAAGGAGTTCTTCTTAAGGAGAGTCATCATGGGTGCTGCAATCTTTCCATAGTTCTTAATGAACTTGCGATAATATTGCAGCACCCCTGACGGCTCTCTTTAAGAAGAACTCCTTCACTTGGAGAGTCGTCAGGGGTGCTGCCAATCTTGCATGGCTTCAATCTTTTCGGGTCCACCCTAACGCTATCCCAGCCCATCAGATGACCCAAGTATTCTACTTCGATGCACCAAAATCACATTTGGAATGCTTTAGGAGAAAAGTCAGCCGAAATGGAGTAGGTCGAGGACTTGATCCACATGATCGATGGTCTTCCATGTTTTGTTATATATGAGGATATCATCTAAGAAAAATAAGACAAAATGACTAAGAAAATGATGAAAGACATGGTTCATGAGGCTCGAAAGGTGGAGGGGCTATTACCAACCCAAAGGGCATGACCAAAAATTCGTAGGGGCCCTCATGAGCGGGCCGCCTTAGGACGCGTCGACTCTTTCTTACATATCTGGTGATAGCCCGAAGATCAAGTTTGGTGAAGAATTGGGCACCACCAGCTTCATCCGTGAGGTCAATGACCGAATGGGGAATTTGTCTTGATGGTGAGTTTATTGAGGGCACGGAATGACACACGCGCCAAGAACCTTCTTTCTTTAAGACCATGACCTAATCGAGAGGAGTAAGGACTCGTGTTAGGACGGATGACTCCAAAGAAAGAAGGAGTTCCTCGACCATTTTTCAATTTCACCTTCCGGGCAAAGGGTGGCGATAGCGGGATCTTTATGTTGGGAAGGCTTCCGGGGACAAGGGGAATGAATGATCATGGACACCGAAGGGGGGAGTCCTGGGGAGTGGAGAATAATATTGTTTGATGTTTAGACAAGATGGATTGGAGGTCTTGGGGGCACGGGTGGGATCTCTGCGGGCTTGAATGGCATAGAGTTGGCTATGACACCCTAATGACCTTTTGAGCAATTTCTCCATGATGAGAATCGATGATTTCAGGAGAACCCGCAAGGATGCCTTTGAAATTTATGTTTGTGGTCAGCTTCGTCAAATTGCATGGTTAAATTTGAAAGTCCATGAGAATGGGACCAAGGTTCCGAGCTATCTCAAGACTCAACACACGTCACAACTCCCATGGTCATAATAGCAAACATATGAGATTTGAGGTCAGAAGTCACCATTTGGAGACTCACATTTTCACAAATACTCCACATTTCATAGAGCCCCCATTACAATCATGATTTGGAAATTATTGCAAATGGTGGTTCCATGAAAAGTGGAGGGAGTTGTGAAAATGCGGCGATGAATAAAGTTGTGGTGCTGCCACTATCAACCAAGATGATGACTTTTGCGCTTGATAAAACCGACAGCTTGAGAGTTTAAAGGAGAAGCTCTATGGAGAGAATTGAGGGAAATGATGGGTTCTTCTACGAGGGTCGGAAGGAGGGTTTATTTCAACATTTTGCGATCTCGTGAAATCAGGGAAGGTCATCATCGCTTTCGAAATATCCCTCGAGATGGCCATAAAGAGCTTTTGTTCCTTACATTTGTAACCCGGGAAATATTTTTGTCATCATAGCTATAATAGAGGCCTTTGAGTTGTTGTTCAGCCATTTCAGCCCTAAACGGCTTTTGATATTTAGTGGAGCCGAGGGAGTAGTGGGGTTTTACCGGTTTAGGGCGCTGGGAAAAAGGAAGGCTTAATGGAGAGGAAACAATTTGTTGTGCTTCTTTGGCTTTTGGTTTTCCACCCAAGTCGTAGGTCGAAACATGAGGACATGGGCCCCAACCCCCCCCTTGAGGCCACTGATAAGCACTCGCGAAAGGCATCACCATGCCTTCGCTCGAAAAGCCGACCAAATGCACGGCGATTCCTTCGACCGCGTCGATTGCTTCAATTTTGTCAAACGCCCAAATGGTTGGTGTCAGTCAAAGCGTTCATAAAGTCAAGAAATCAAATTGGGTCCAAGCAATATATCCTTGATCGGAAGTTTTTCCATTACCACCATTGCCGCCGCTTCGATCGAGAGATGGAGAACACCATAACGAAGCTTGGCCAAGTCATCTGATGTTGGTAGAGAGAGAAATAATGTTCCATTTAGGTGACCCAACCACAAGGTCTGTTATCAAATTTAGTGACATCCACCCGCTGAAGGCGTACGTCCCTTTGAAAAATTGATGTGGTTGAAACGAATGGGTAGAAGTTTCTCCTTCTTCAGTCTTTTTAGGTGCATCATCATCGAGGGATTTTGAGTTTGGAGCAGAAAGTGCCACAACCATTTATTCTCCGTTCATTTTTTACCGCTTTATTGCGATCGCGACAAATTATCCGGATCGATGCATTCATGGAGGCATCACGGAGGCAATAGTAGTAGCACACGAAGTTGTTGCACTTCTTGTTGGGTATCAAGTAAACCATGTTACAGGGTGTTGAAACGAGACTCTAGCTCTTGGTTACTTGCATAGCCACGAGGACGGCGTGACTCGAAAAGGGCGTCTGCGGGTCGTAAAATGTTTGCAGAAAAATGATATGGATGAAAGTGATATGGGCGAAGAGATGAGTTTAATGGAATAGGTCTTAAATAATGAAATGGTGATCAAAAGGGTGTATGGGTCAGAAATTTTTGCGTAAAAATGATATAGGGGAAAGTGATGAGGGCTTAAGAGATGAGTCTAATGGAATAGGTCTCAAATAATGGTGAAAAATTGCGACCTAAAAGGAAAAGGGCGGGCTCTAAATTTTGCGAAAAATGATATGGATGAAAGTGATATGAGATGAAGAGATGAGTCTAATGGAATAAGTCTCAAATAATGGTGAAAAAATTTCCGCATTTTTTTTTATTTTTTTTTACAAACAAGGGTATTAGTGCTTCTTTGTCCGAAGAATGTCAGCAGCTCAACCTCAAAATTTCAACTGCAGAGTATTTACTTAGCAACCACTACGATGGTTAATAGATCTCGGCGGTTGAATTTGTTTATATTGTTGTTTGCGTTCCCCAAGGGCTAGGCATTCAAGCGTTCTACAGACAAGGGTTTGTCTCTGCGGCCATATCGGAGCACGCGATCGGTCCAACAAGAATGCCCAATATCTCGTGGGCACTAACTAAGGAGGATAGACCGCATTCTTTAGCCGCATTCACCATCACCTGTGCATCAGAGAGCATCTTCCCCGAGTGCCGCTCGGTGACATCTTATAGCAACCGGGCGTCGACAGGTTTATCTACGTAGGGCTTCTGTGAAATCTAGGTCATCCGGCATTACCGTGTTGTCCGATGCTTACCACCTAAGGTACCAATAGGGGTTACAAGGGTGGCCAACAAACGCAGGCGCTTAAGAACCACTCTAGCCTCAAGGCAGGCGAATTCCTCAACCGCTGGTTTATGCGCCTAACGACAGAACTCTGTGGCTTAAAGACGTCGTATTATGTCTCTACCCTGAAAAAATACCCACAATTTATGCTGGAAAGTGCCTGAAGGATCACTTTTGCAAGATACCGTGATATATAAATATGCAACGTAAACAAAATGCTAGAAATAACAGAATAAAGTGAAATATCCAGCATAATCTTCAATACACATAAATGATATAAATGTTAAATCTAAATAGCACTTGAAACGTAAATTGAAGCACTCGGATTCGTGATAGCAATAAAATTCACAAAGCCTCTTCGAGGGGGCACCTCCAATCGAAAGCAAGCAAGTTCGCTACAATAATATCCAAGCTAGGGTTCTCATACCCCTCGACTCCTATTTATACTTTCAAAAGAAGCATCTAGAGGAAGATCCTTCTAGAAGGAAGCTTCTATTAGGTCTTCTTAAGACTTTATTCTATTTTATTTGAAAGGTCTTATTATTGACCTTTATTACATCCTAATACATTGATCTACCTACAAGCGGGTTAGGACCTTAATGAGGTTTCTCGGGTTATGTAAGTGAATAGGAGAGGATCCTTCCATAATAGAATCCATTGTATGGTTTCACCTCAAGGGTTTGGTAATAATATTGTGTGGTTTCTTCTATCTTGCTTTGTGGATCTATTGTGTATTCAATAATTGTGGTGATTATATTTGCAGATCTATTCAGGTTCTTAATAGGTTTGAAAATATTTTCCAAACCTTGGGGTTCATTTGTACCAGACATTGTTTCCTGGGAGGTCATGCCTACTTGGGAGAGAATTTGGGATGAATTTGTATAGGAGGAGCTGAGATGCAACTCAGGATATTTAGGATAGTAGCATATGCATGAGGGGGATGAGGATCTTTCTCTTTGGTCAAAGGGAAAGAATAATATCAGTGAGGGTGCAAGACAGGGTCCCAAGGGAGGGACCCAACCATAGGAGAGTGGTAGTGGGCAGAGGAAGGACATAAGAAAAGTGAGATTTTTTACTTGTGGTGAGATGGGACACTATGTTGGACAGTGTCCCAAGAGGAAGGAGAAGAAGTAACACGATGGTATGACAACGACAATAAAGGAGCAAGAGTTCATTACTTAGTTTGAGAGGGAGTGTGCTTTTGTCAGTTGTTGTTTGTCAGTTGATACACCATCCAATGGTCGTTGGGGAGACAAAGTTGAGGATGACCTATTGACTCAAAGTATTGATTCATAGGGAGATCAAACTCAATTTTCGAGGACACCATCTTTAGGGGTGATTGGTCCATCCGAGAAAACTTCAGTTTCATATTTATCGAGACAGAGGGTTGGTGCAGGGGCTTCAGAGCGTCATAGATTGATGAGGAGGAGAAGGGAACCATAGAGGCTTGATCCTCACTTGGATATGGAAATGAGAAAATCAGGTACATGTTCCACTTCAGGTGGAAGTCACTTGGTGAGAGGCCAAGATCCAGATACTCTTGGTGAGATGCCAAGAGTAGTGACCTTTGGCAAGATTCCAGGAGGTAGAAATCCTTGGTGAGAGACCAAGGTTGAGGATCTTGGTGAGATTCCAAGACCTAGAGACTCTTGGTGAAATACCAAAAGATGTGACTCATTTGCATGTCATGAGTATAGGACCTTGGTGAGAGACCAAGGATAGGATCTTGGTGAGATGCCAAGACAAAGCGAGCTTTGGTGAGATGTTGAGAGAGAGATATTTGGTGAGATGCCAAGATCTAGGTGATCCCAGGTAGGTGGATATGGAATTCCATTTAGAGATCAGGAAGGTCGGCAGATCAATGTTAGGGAAAGTTGATAATATCAGTGTCAGGACAGGTCAACAGATCAGAGACAGAGGCGACTTTGATGAGAGGGTACAACCATACTCACCTAGGCCTTTCCAGGAAGCAAGGAATTCCACAGTTGGGATGAGATTGATTGGTGAGAAACACTTTCCTCAGTAAGAGGGAGTGTTGAGTTTTGGTGTACCTTGAGAAGTGGTTCCTTTTTGGTTTTGAGCCTATAACCAAAAGAGGGAGATGTTTGTACCATTTTTCCATGTACTTTATGTCTAATTTCACTTTGACTTAGGAGATTTAATTCAAAAGTGAAATTTGGTCATTTTAGCCTAAAGTGACTATTAATTCACTTTGTGGATGAATTAGGAGACATAAAGTGGAATTAGGGAACTTAACCCAAAGTAGGTTTTGAGTTGAGATACTTTTGGAGTGATCTCAATCATTGATTAGGGATGGCTTGGGATGATACTATCCATCCACATTTAGGTTTCCTTATGGATTTCTTAAGGAGGGAACAAGGGGCAAAGGGAGGCTGATTTCACTCATTTGTTCACTATGAGAGCTAGAGAGGAGAAATAGAGAGGGGAATGGAAGCATTTAGAGAGGGAAGCTTGGGCACCTACATCCATGGAGGAGCTAGGGAATCTTGGACCCTCATTTATTTATGGTGATTAGTCTTTCTTGGAGGAGGGCGCACACTAGGCAAAGGGTGCACATCTAGCAGGCACTAAGAGGCCTTCTCTAATCTCAGATATGTCTAGTTCATGGTGGAGGAGACACATAATAGGTTTTTTGTGTGGAAGGGATTCTTCATTGGGCCACAGAGTAGCTTGGGTTCTTCAGTACAGTGGATAGAGAAACAAGGAGAGAGGGGCACACTTATCTAGTCACATTCATCTTGGAACCTATGCTACAAGCTTAAGAGGAGCTTGCTATCATACCAAGTTTTATTGTATTGAATTCCTTGTTGTATTCACTATTTGAGATCATCATTATATATACTTTCATTCCACANTCACGCATGCTTAGAGTGTAGATCAACTTATTTGTGTTGTAAAGATCTATAGGAGTGTTACTTGTTTTGAGATATATTGCATGTGCTAACCATCAGTTCAAAAACACTTGCAAGGGCACCTCAAAGAACACTTAACCAATACAAATTATGGGCAGAAAGTTACTAAACTGTTTGTTGTCCTAAAACACATCAAAAGACAGTTTTGGACATTGAAACTTAGAGCCAATCTCAAGGTCAAAGACAAACCTTAGTTGGCAGCCTCATAGTACCTCAGTTTTCTTCACAAATTGAGTTTAGAATCCCTTAAAAGTACTTTAAGGAGCCCTCCACTAAACTCAACATTAAATTAGACTTGTGTATTCCTATATGTGGGTGTGAAACCCCAACACAATCCTCCACTCCAAACAAAAAGGGTTTTCAAAAAAATGAAAAATGCAATGTGAGTGCCATCAAATATTCCCACATGCCCAACACCATGGGCAATGTGGGAATATCTCATGATGCTACAAAAACATCAACACTCTCTCTTAACGAGGGAGTTATTCCAGAAACCATCACCTGGAAATAGATATGTCTCCCACACTGGAAGAAGATCTAACTCCGATATTGGATCCTCTACCATAGCTACTCCCACTGACACAGAATAAATTCCTATTGAATGACTTGAACCCTTCTTGGAAGACACCCTGCTTCTAGAAGCATCTCACTTATGAGCTTCCTACCTGGCTTCCTCAACCCATGACACCTTCCTAACAATCTTGGAAGACTCCTCTCTCCCCTGAACCGGAAGGTTTAATTCCTTTAGACGATTGACTCCCCCTCTGAGCCTGTCGACTCCCTCTGAAGTCTAATTTATAACATACTTGGACAGATTCTCCTTCCCACCTAATGTTGAAGGATGACTTCCTCTGAATTTTTACTCTCGTTGAGTCTACACAACCTTTGGAGCTACATTCTCCTTGTCCTCTCACTTTGTTGTTTCTTGCAATCATTGGCATAGGCTGGCCCTTTAGCCTATACAAGTTTCTCTCTCTATCTCTAAGAACCATTGTTGTGTCTGAGATAGATCCTTTGGGCCTGAACAAAACTCATCCATATTGAAATAAAACCGCATAGCCATTATCCTGTATCGTTGAACTGAGAGCATACTCTTCATGAATTTTGGCACCCATAGAACATTTGTCACTCACAACACATCTCCTAACTCCATCCAGAATGACATTGTTCCAAATCTCTGCACTGCATGCTTGGTGCCCATACTAAGTTCCACTTACAAATCTGAATCAGACTTTGTGAATCTCTCGAACAAATCTCATGCTCCTATCATATGACACGTTGCTCCACTATCCACAAACCAATTTACACCACTAGAAAATTATCCAAAAAGGGAAGAGACCAATAAGAACTCCCTTTGAAGCCTATATGCAACCCCATCCACCTCTGTTGATGATGCTTGTTGCTTCCTACACCCTTTCTTCTGTTGTAGACACTATGAAGCATAATGACCATGCTCATGGTAAGCAAAACACTTGACCTTGCTAAGGTCCTTCTTCTTCCTATGATCTGGAGATGCCTCTCTCCCTATGTCCTTCTAGGAACCATTTCATTTTCCTTTCCTAGATTGAGAAGCTAGGGCCAGGTTCTCATCATCGCTACCTCTCTGCTTGCCATTCCTTGACTCTATCTGAGCCTCCTCCTAGATTCAATCGGTTCAAAGTCTGTCAAATGGTGGAAACTTCTCTCGTGCACAAATCCCCTGCACAAATGGTTCCCAAGACCCGGGATAACCGTTTAATGCCACATTCACCAACTCTATGCCATCAACTCCCTCACCAATGGATGGAAGATGATCACGAATCTAAGTGATTCTCATGAGGTAGCTAGAAACTGTATCTACACTGGACATCTCAATGGATCAAAGCCGGTGCCTAAAAATCAACTTTCGGTTCAAATTTCGCTTTGGTACATGTCCACCAAATACTCATACATCTCCTTGGTTGTCTTGTTGTTATAAATATGAGGGATCAAGTGATCCTTCATAGAATCCAACAACACTCGCTTTGACTTCAATTCTTGCTTCCTATGGGATGTCAATTCCTGCAGATCATTTGGATCAGGAATCAACTTCTCAGCGTATTCTTTGAAATCATATTCTTCCAAGAGAAGAAGAATCCTATCCTTTCAGCCTGGAAAATAGTGGCCCCTTCCAGCCTGTCCTTAACTCTAAGAGTTCCCACCATTGTGACCTGCCCAAAAAAAAAATTCTATAGCAACAAAAATTTGCGTCAACACAGATCTGTAACAACAAATTTGTAGCCACGTGTGTCTCAAGAAGATGACCCTTTCTCTGTCTAGTGCCTATGCTCTGATACCATGTCAAATTTTCAACTAGGGCAATTAATTGCATACAATTTCAGATCTGAGAATTACTTTCAAGTGACCTCAAATTGTAAACTAAGACTGTTGTCACTCAATAATTCTACACTGAAATTATGACAAAAATTATAGCAGGGGAAACACAAAGATCAGAGAGAAATCATCCATACACATGAGACACAAAAATTTGTTATGTAAAATTTTTCGATTGAGAATTTCTGAGAACAAAATATTCCTCCTAGCAAAATTACAACTTTCAACAAATTTTGGACTGTCGATGTCAGTTGTACGCCCTGTTGTACGGACTATTGATGTCAGTCATACAAACTATACGGACTGTACAAACTGCATGTACCACACATGTGACTGTCCTTCCTTAGTATAAAATGAGAAAATAAAATGTCTAGAAACCCTAAGCCATATTTTGCAAAGTGAAGAATTTCCTTTGCTTAAATTTTTCCTCCCAATTTCCTTGACACATGTGCTCACTCACTTATGCCAACTCCATAATGTCACAATGTGTCCTCACATTTCCTCTCATTTTATAGGAGTCCAAAGTGAATTTAGAAGCTCTTAACTTACTTTAAGGAGCCCTCTACTAAACTAAACATTAAATTAGACTTGTTTATTCCTCCATGTGCGTGTGAAGCCCCAACACATGTTGATTGTGGAGCCTGATTATCTTCCTGATCTAGAGGTCTTTTTTTTTAGCTGTGTTTATACCCCATGAATACTTTACACCCCAAAAGAATGTATGTTAGGGTTTTTTTCCCTGGAAGGCAACCCTCTTTTATGAGGGAAATGTATTGCGGCTATGTATCATTGTGAATATTGTATTTTGAGTGAGGATACTATGAGAGAAAGAAGAGGAATTTATAGTGGGTGTGTTGTAGGTTGTATCCCTTCATTTTTTGGATAATAATAAAGGAACAACCTGTCAATTTCTCTAGTGTACGTAGCCCACACTTGGTGAACCACGTATATCTATGTCTATATTGTATTGTGTATCTTCTATGTTTTATTTCCGCATTTGTTTTATTTTATTGCTCCACGATCCTGTTTTTATAACAACACAATCCCCCACTCCAAACAAAAAGGGTTTTCACCAAAATGAAAAATGCAATGTGAGTTCCATCAAATATTCCCACATGACCAACACCGCGACCAATGTGGGAATACCTTTTGAAGCTACAAAAACATCAACGCTCCCTCTTAACGAGGGAGGTATTCCATCCACCATCACCTGGAAGTAGATCTTTCTCCCATAATGGATGTGGCTCTGACTCTGATACTAGATCCACTACCACAAATGCTCCCATTGACACAGAAGCAATTCATGTTGAATGGCATGGACCCTTCTTGGAAGACACCCTGCTTCTAGAAGTCTCTCGCTTTTGAGCTTCCTACATGGCTTCTGCAACCCATGACACCTTCTTGACAGTCTTGGAAGACTCCTCTTTCTCACCTAAACCTGATGGTTGACTTCCTCTAGACGACTAACTCTCCCTCTGAGCTCGTTCACTCCCTTTGAAGTCTAATTTCTGAAAAACTTGGAAGGCTCCTCCTTCCTCCCAGATCCTGAAGGTTGACTTCCTTTGAATTTTGATTCTCGTTGAGTCTGCACAACCTTCGGAGCTACATGTTCCTTGTCCTTTGCCACTATGTTGTTTCTTACCATCGCTCGTATAGGTTGTCGCTTTATCCTATATAGGTTGCTTCTTTAACTCCAAGAACTAATGTTGTATTTGATCTAGATACTCTGGGAAGGAACAACACCTATCCATCTCATAATAAAACTGCATAGCCCTTCTCCTCAATCACTAAGACTGAGAGTACACTCTTCTTGAGTTTTGGCACCCATAACACATTTTTCACCCACAACATATCTCCTGACTCCATCCAGAATGACATTGTTCCAGATCCCTGCACAACATGCTCGGTACCCATACCAAGTTACACATACAAATCTAAGTCAGACTCTGTGAAGCTCTAAAACAACTCTCATGCTCCTCTCATATGACACATGGCTCCACTATCCACAAACCAAGTTCCACCATCGAAAACTTCTCCAGAAAGGGAGAATACCAATAAGAACTCCCTTTTAAGCTTATCTACAACCACATCCACCTCTGCTAATGATGCATGTTTCCCCCTACTCCATTTCTTCCGCTATGGACACTGTGAAACATAATGACCATGCTCATGGCAAGAAAAACACTTGACCTTGCTAAGGTCCTTCTTCCTCTTCTCTGGAGATGCCTCTCTCCCTATGTCCTTCCAGGAACCATTTCCTCTACCCTTCCTAATATGAGTGGCTATGGCTAGATTCTCATCATCTCTACCTCTTTGTTTGTCATTCCTTGACTCTATATGATCCTCCTCCTGGATGCAATCATCCCACAGTCTGTCAAATGGTGGCAACTTATCTCATGAACAAATCCCCTGCACAAATGGTTCCCAAGACCCGGTATAACCATTTAATGCCACATTCACCAAATTTATGCCATAAAATCCCTCAACAATGGTTTCAAGTTGATCATGAATCTCAGTGATCCTCATGAGGTAGCTAGAAATTGTATCTACACTGGACATCTCAACGAATCAGAGTTGGTGCCTCAAAATCAACTTTCGGTTCGAATTTCCACATTGGTACAAGCCCACCAAATCCTCATACATATCCTTGGTTGTCTTATTCTCAAAATATGAGGGACAAAGTGATCCTTCACAACATCCAACAACACCCGCTTGGCCTTCACTTCATGCTTCCTATGAGATGCCAATTCCTATGAATCATTTGGATCTGCAATCACCTTCTCAACGTATTCTTTGAAATTATATTTTTCCAAAGAAGAAAAATCCTAGCCTTCCAGGCCTAGAAATTAGTGGCCCCTTCCAGCCTGTCCTCAACTCTAAGAGTTCCCACCATTGTGACCTGCCCAGACAAAAATGTTTACAGCAACATAGATCTACAACAATAGATCTGTAGCCACTTGTGTCTCAAGAAGATGACCCTTTATCTCTCTAGAGCCTATGCTCTTATACCATGTCAAATTATCAATTAAGGCAATTCAATGAATACAATTTCAGATCTGAGAATTAGTTCCAAGTGACATCAATCAGTAAACTAGGGTTGTTATCACTGAATAATTCTACATCAAAATTATGATAGAAATTACAACAGCGGAAACACAAATATCAGAGAGAAATCATCCATACACATGAGACACAAAAAAATTGTTCTATAAAATTTTCTAATTGAGAATTTATGAGGACAAAATAGTCCTCCTAGCAAAATTGCAACTCTCAGCAAATTCCTGAAAAACCCTTCAACTTGCAAACTTGTTGTACATTCTATTGTACAAACTATTGATTTCAACCGTATAGACTGTATTTACCGTACAGATTGTTCGTACCACACATGAAACTTTCATTCCTCGACACAAAATAAGAAAACATAATGTCCAAAAACCCTAGGCCAGATTTTCTAAAGTGAGGAATTTCCTTTTCTTAAATTTTGCCTCCCAATCTCCTTGGCACATGTACTCACTCACTTATGCCAACTCCATAATGTCACAATGTCTCGTCACGTTTCCTCTCATTTTATAGGAGTCCAAAGTGAGTTTATAATCCCTTAACTTACTTTAAGGAGCCCTCCACTAAACTCAACATTAAATTAGACTTGTTTATTCTTCCATGTGGATGTGAAGCCCCAACACAAGCCCCCACTAAAAAAAAAAAGGGTTTTCACCAAATTGAAAAATGCAATGTGAATTCCATCAAATATTCCCACATGCTTGACACCACGGTCAATGTGGGAATACCTCCTTATACTACAAAAAAATCATCACTCCCTCTTAATGATGGAGGTATTCCATACACCATCACCTACAAGTAGATCTGTCTCCCACACTTGAAGTGGCTCTGACTCTGATATTGGATCCACTACCACAACTACTCCCACTGACACAAAAGCAATTCTAGTTAAATGACATGGATCCTTCTTGGAATACACCCTGCTTGTAGAACCCTCCCGCTTATGAGCTTCTTGCATGGCTTCCTCAACTCATGACAACTTCTTGACAGTATTGAAAGACTACTCTCTCCCACCTGAACCTAAAGGTCGACTTCCTATGGATGGCTGACTCTCCCTTTGAAGTCTAATTTCCAACAGACTTGGAAGGATCCTCCTTCCCACTAGATCCTAAAGGATGATTGTCTCTTAATTATGACTCTCGTTGAGTCTGCAAAACCTTCGGAGCTACTTGCTCCTTGTCCTCTGTCACTTTGGTGTTGCTCTCCATCACTCACATAGGCTATCCCTTTAGCCTATACATGTTTCTCTCTCTAACTCTAAGAACCACAATTTTGTTTGAGCTAGATCCTCTGGGCATGACGAACACATGTCCATCTCGGAATAAAACCACATAGCCCTTCTCCTCAATCGTTGAGACTGAGAGCACACTCTTCCTGAGTTTTGGCCTCCATAACACATGTTTCACTCGCAACACATCTCTTGACTCCATCTGGAATGACATTGTTCCAGATCCCTACAATGCATGCTTGGTACCCATACCAAGTTCCACATACAAATCTGAGTTAGACTCTATGAAGCTTTTGAACAACTCACGTGCTCCTATCATATGACACGTGGCTCCACTATCCACAAACCAAGTTCCACCACTGGAAACTTGTCTAGAAAGGGAGGAGATCAATAAGAACTCCCTTTGAAGCCTATCTACAACCACATCCACCTCTTCTTATGATCCATGTTGCTTCCTAATCCCTTTCTTCCACTATGGGCATTGTGAAGCATAATGACCATGCTCATGGAAAGAAAAAAAATTGACCTTGATAAGTTCCTTCTTCTTCCTCTACTCTGGATATGTCTCTCTCCCTATGTCCTTCCAGGAACCGTTTCCTCTTCCCTTCCTAGCATGAGCATCTAGGGCCAGGTTCTCATCATCGATATGTATTTTATTGTCATTCCTGGACTCTATCTGAGCCTCATCCTGGATACAATCAATCCATAGGTTGTCAAATGGTGGTAGCCTCCCTCATGCAAAAATCACCTACACAAATGGTTCCCAAGACCTGGGAAAACCATTTAATGCCATAATCACCAACTCTAAGTCATCAACTACCTCACCAATGGCTTCAAGTTGATCACGAATATGAGTGATCCTCATGAGGTAGCTAGAAATTGTACATGCACTAGACATCTCAACAAATTGGATTTGATGCCTCAAAATCAACTTCTGGTTCAAAATTTTTCTTTGCTAAAAGCCCACCAAATCCTCATACATCTCCTTGGTTGTCTTCTTCTCAAAAATATGAGGGATCAAGTGATACTTCACAAAATCCAACAACACCTACTTGGCATTCACGTCCCGCTTCCTATGGACTACCAATTTTTGCGTATCATTTGGATCTAGAATCACCTTCTCAACATATTCTTTGAAATTAAATTCTTCCAAGAGAAGAAGAATCCTAGCCTTCCATGCCTGGAAATTAGTGGCCCCTTCCAAGCTATCCTCAACTCTAAGACTACACACCATTGTGACCTGCCTAAAACATAAAGTATACAACAACAAATCTGCAGCCACTTGTGTCTCAAGAAGATGACCCTTTCTCTCTCTAGAGATTATGCCCTAATACCATGTCAAATTTTCAACTAGGGCAATTCAATGCATACAATTTCAGATTTGAGAATTACTTCCAAGTGACTCAAACAATAAATTAGGGTTGTTATCACTGAATAATTCTACACTAAAATTGTGACAGAAAATTATAGCAATGAAAGCATAAATATCAGAGAGAAATCATCTATACACATGAGACACAAAAATTTATGTTCTATAAAATTTTCTAATTGATAATTTCTAAGGACAAAATAGTCCCCTAACAAAATTGCAACTTTCAGCAAATTCCTAAAAAACCCTTCCAACTTGCAAATCTGTTGTATGGCCTGTGCGGGCTGCTGACACCAGCCTATATATTGTACGAACCATATAGATTGTTTGCACCACACGTGCGACTGTCCTTCCTCAACATAAAATCAAAAAACAAAATGTCCAGAAACCCTAGGCCAAATTTGTCAAAGTGAAGAATTTCCTTTGCTGAAATTTTGCCTCCCAATCTCCTTGGCGCATGTGCTCACTCACTTATGCCAACTCCCTAATGTCACAATGTATCCTCACATTGCCTCTCATTTTATAGGAGTCCAAAGTGAGTTTAGAAGCCCTTAACTTACTTAAAGGATCCCTCCACTAAACTAAACATTAAATTAGACTTTTGTATTCCTCCATGTGGGTATGAATCCCCAACACAAGTCCCCACTCCAAACAAAAAGGGTTTTCACCAAAATGAAAAATGCAATGTGACTGCCATCAAATATTCCCACATTCTCAACACCATGAACAATGTGGCAATACCTCCTTATTCTACAAAAACATCAACACTCTCTCTTAACGAGGGAGGTATTCCATCCACCATCACCTAGAAGTAGATTTGTCTCCTACACTAGAAATGGATCTAACTCTGATACTAGATCCGCTACCACAACTTCTTCCATTGACAAAGAATCAATTCATGTTGAATGACATGGACCCTTCTTGGAAGACACCCTGCTTCTAGAAGCCTCTCACTTCTGAACTTCCTCCTTGGCTTC
>SNQJ01S0045772.1:38546-53111 GCA_010110895.2 Picea sitchensis
TCTTCTCTGTTTGATTTTCTACCAGAGCCTTAAACTCTTTAAATTTATCAAATACCTCAGATTTCTTTCTAATAAAATAAATCCATGTGTTCCTTGAGAAATCATATATGAATGAAACACAATACACAAACTTACCTAGTGATGGAACAGGCACAGATCCAAACACATCATTGTGTATCAACTCTAAGATCCCCTTTGCTCTTGTAGCACCATATGGGAATCTTACACAATTTTGTTTACCATATATGAAATGTTCACAGAAATCAAAATCCAGAGTGCAATTAGACATACCTTCAACCATGCCTTTACCGTGTACTGTTCGAAGGCCCTTTTCTCCAATATGCCCCAGTCTTTGATGCCACAACATGGTCTTCTTTTTAGGGATGATATTGGTCTTGTCTTATTTATTTGTCTACTCAAGGACAACAGAACTGTTACACCCATTAGTATAAGTTCTTCCCAACAACTTGTACAGAGTTCCACACCGAACTCCCCTCATCAACACAATTGCTCCTCATACCATCTTGCAAGTGTTATTTCCAAATACAGTATCCACTCTTGCATCATCCAACTTGCTTACAGATATTAGGCTCCTGGCAAGTTTTGCAATGTCCAGAACCCTGGGGATATTTATAATCCTTCCATATTTTAGCAACAACTTAACCCTTCCACGTCCCATGATTTTGGTTGTAGAGTCATCTCCTAGGAACACATCACCACCATCGTATTTTTCATATTCAGAGAACCACTCCCTGTGAGGAGTCATATGGTATGACGCACCTGATTCTATCAACCATACATCACGGTCTACATGTGTACCTGTAGATGCCAGGTAAACATCACCTCCTTCTTCAATGGAGGTTTTCTCCTTTGTGGAAGAGGTACTATCAAATCCCTTTGGTTTTTCAACCTTCTTAGACTTGCAATATTTCTTATAATGCCCTGTTTTACCACACTTTTAGCATTTCCTCAAATATTTTCCTGAAGACTTAGATCTACCTGTAGATTTAGATCTCCCCCCCGAAGGCTTACCAGGATTCCTGTCTTGGGTACGACCTCTTACAAATAAAGCATTTGTGTTATGACTATCCATGATTTTCCGCCTCATCTCTTCAGATAACAAGGATGAAACTACATCCTCATACTTCAGTGTAGATTGAGTGGTACTACCAATTGCTACAACCAAATTATCCCAAGAGTATGGCAAAGAACATAACAAATTAATACACTTATCTTCTTCTGCAATCATAATATTAACAGAGACAAGTTGAATTACCATAGTATTAAAGGCATTTAGATGTTACGTCACAGAATCTCCATCTTCCATCCTAAGATGATACAGTTTCTTTCGAAGAAACAACTTGTTTACCAGGGACTTTGATTGATACAAATTCCCCAACTTATCCCATAGTTCCTTGTTTGTAGATTCTCCTGAGACATTCAACAACACCGAATCTTCCAGGCAGAGTCGAATAGTACTTCTTGCTCTTATGTCCAACTTCTCCCAATCTTCCTTCGACATACCAGTAGGTGGTGTACTAGTAGTTTGTGTACTAGTAGGTTGTGTACCAGTAGCCTGTGTGCTAGTAGACGGTGTTCCAGTAGGTTGTGTACCAGGATCCACAACNCCATCTTGAGCTTCCATAGCTCAAAGTTCTTACCATTGAACTTCTCTATCTCGATTCTAGATGAGCTTGTCATTCCTCTTTCTATACTTGAATCTCCACTGCAAAAGCTCTCTCTAAACCCAGGTTTATCACAGACCTAAGATAAACTTGATCTATCAAGATCGACCCAAACCCTCAACAACAAAGGCGTCCCTTTGAAGCCAAAAACGAGATCTGATACCACATGTAATTTTTAAACCTGTGAAGTAAAGTAATGCATATAGATTCTTAAGCAACACAGAAATTAATCAATGGCTCATTCACATAGTACACAGAGATTTATACTTGAAACCCTCAACCGGGAAAACCTTTCTTATATTCATTATATCAAATTTCACCATTCACCATACAATATATACAATGTTTTTAGGTATTCTATAGATACCAAAACCCTAATCCCTTAATCCATGATTAATTTAGAAAAGCTCTAAAAATAGAAAAACCCGCCCAAAAACAATTTGGTGCGCTGCCCCGGGCTACCGCCCATTGTCGAACGTTGTGTGTAACCAGGGGGGGGCATACATGACCCCCCCTAGGACCCCCCTAGGAAGCGCCCGACACAAACGACACAAATAGCACTACTAGAGGGATCGTCAGACGCAATTGTCGAACCTGACGCGCCCTCACACACACATGCAAAGAATATAACATATACCCAACATATTGAACTTCCTAGTAATGGCTTTGCACAGTTGTCCATTATCAAGTAGGGTGCATCAATGTTAGGTATGTGGAGCTACACCCAAACCTCTATCATTTGCATGCATGCACAACACAACTTAACCTACTATTGTAGGTGTCCCACATTACTACCACTATCATGTGTGCACATATACTCAAACTAGTCCTTGCGATGGGCATTTCTTTTGTGTAGTTCTTCCAAGATTAGTTGATTTTTTACTTTATTATACATTACAAATGTTGGTGGAGATTTATTTTGAATGTGCTTCACAAGGGAATGACTCTTTCATGATTGAATAAATTCTAGTTGATATTTTCATTTTCAATTATGAATATATGTAATAAAGACTCACAACACAAAACTTCATTATTTTGTCGACTATATTCTTCCGAAGGACATGATTAAGGCATGGATGAAATAACTTTAGGAGCTTTATCACTAACAATTCTATAATTTTTGGAACATGACAAAGACATTTTTCTATTTTTTAATGACTAAGAGGCATGCATAGCCATTGTATAAATTACTCAGACCCTAGTCCTAAGAATTAGAGTATAAATTTGTCTCAAATATATTGATTGTCATTGATTTAAACTCCATTTTTCTTCTCTTTTTAATGTATCGAGGAAACATTAAACAGACAAAAAAAATTGGCTTGTTGTGCACAATTTTCATTGCAACCTATGAGTTATGATGTTTCTCCTTTAATGGGCTACTCATTTACTTTATTCATATTAGTAGAAATAAATTAGTAAAAATTAATGAAGTTGCTAAAGAGTCTATTCATAGTAGATTCAATAAAATGCCCTAGTATATCAACATGCATATGTAGGTCTAAACATGTTCACTTACAAATACTTTAACCCTGTGAAGATGAATGAATAGATACAATAAACTAGTCATATATTTTTATAATCACACTTATATTATTAATTCCACAAGACAAATAAAAACACGTTGAAGATAAGGAAGTATATGTCATTATGCCCTTTGATCTACCTATAGTTTTGAAATCTAGAACTAGTGGAAGGGTCTCAAGGGGAAGAAATACAAGGTTTACCAAGTGTATTTTATTTGTTAGATGCTTGAATAAGAACATGCCCAAACAAACTCTATTGAATAGAAGAATTGTATTAACAATCATATGTTTTATGCATAATACAAATGATTAATCCTCTATGTTGAATTTTCACTAGGTGGGGTTCAAGCATGAAGTTTATTCCACTTTTAGCATTTTACTTGAACCATAGACAATTTCAGTTACACCATAAACAATTTGTTGAAGTAACCAAGATCACAAGAAGAAATATCATGCACAAGTACACAAGAAGTATCCTGGGAAACCCTTCTCAAAAAGGGAAGAAAACCAAGTCAATCCTTTGGTATATTCTTCAAGAGAAAGACCTCCCACACCATAAACCTAGCACACAAAAGGGTGCTCACAAAACCAAGAAGTCTAGCGCCCAAGAGAGGTGCACACTTAATCCCTAGAACAAGTACTTGCTGAAATTTCCAAACTCACATGTGTGTTGTGTTTCCTCAATGGGGAAATCACCTTTATTTATATTAGACTGGACACATCAAAAGTGGTTTTTATTGGCACAACATTGTTGAGCTCAATAACTCAAAATATAATTAATAATTACCATATTAATTATATTTTACATTAATTATCTTTCACTTTATGGTGGGGCCGACCTATACCCTTTACTTCACAATTAGGGTTACAGGTAAGTATGACTCTTAGAAAATATAGCAAGAGATCTCATACACCCATTAGTGCTTAGACACTAGGGGCACGTCCACCTGTGCTCATCCACAAGGACGTCCAAGTCAACATATATTTATCTCACAAGAGAATCATCGGGATACACACTCACTAGTGCTCAACCACTAGGATCACGTCCACTTGTGCTCAGCCACATGAACGTCCAAGTCAATAGATCTCGATCGCATTGCATCTCATAGGAGAATCATCAAGATACACACTCACTAGTGCTCAGCCACTAGGATCACGTCCACCTGTGCTCAGCCATAGGAACTTCCTACTCAACAGATCTCTATCTCACTGAGTCTCATGGGAGAATCATCTGGAGTATCACATCATCTCAAATATTTGCACAGAGGAGAACAATAAACCCATCACATGGGCTCATTCACCCCTCACAGGGGTACACATCGTTTCATCTCAAATGATACACCCATCTCATGGGAATATTCCCTTCTTAGGGGCACACAATGTTTCATCTTCGTCTCAGAGAGAATGACAGACCCAATTCATGGGCATCTTCCCTACATAGGGGCACACAATGTTGCATCTCTGTATTAGAGAGGAACTACACACCCATCTCATGGGCACACCCAAATCATGGGCTCTCTCTCAGTCCGACTCACTTAGTCTGTGTCCTGGAGGATGTCTCACGCAGCTGTAATCATCAACACTCCCTCTCAACTAGGGATGCATTCTCCACCAAGCCAAGTCTCTCACAGAAGTACTCAAAATTCCTCTTGTTTGTAATCATCAACACTCCATCTCAGACAGGGAGGCATTCTCCACCAGTCCCAGTCTCTCGTGGAAGAACTCAAACTTCATCTTGGCAAGCAGTTTGGTGAAGATATCTGCAATCTGCTCATGGGTAGGAAGGTATTGCACATCTACTACTTTCCTCTGCAGCATGTCTCTAATATAATGATACTTTCTCTCAATTTGTTTCGATTTCTCATGAAACACAGGGTTCTCAAAGAGCTTCACACAACTCTGGTTATCACAATGAATAGTGGTAGGATCCATCTCATGATCAAATAAATATGTCAGAAGCTTGTGAAGCCACACTGCTTCGTGAACTGCCACACTCAATGATATATACTCTTCTTCTGTGGTACTCAAGGCCACATAGCTCTGTTTCTTGTTGCACCAAGAAACCATGGCAAACCCCAAGGTAAAAAAACAACCAGGGTTGCTCTCTCGGTCCACTACGCTCCCTGCCCAATCTACATCGGCATGTCCCTACAAACTCAAGTCTACACTGGAGGCATATCTCAAGCCATATCCAACAGTGCTTCATAGATATCTCAATACATGCTTTGATGTTATCCAGTGAATCTATATCGACTGACTTGTGAATTGACTAAGTACATTCACTGCATAGCATATATCAGGTCTGGTGTTAATCAGATACATTAATGATCCAATCAGATGTGGATCAATATCTCCTGAATTAGCATCATTCATTTTCTTCAAATCCATCACCATCAGTGTAGGCATCGATTTTCACTCTGTCATACTAAAATTCTTCAATATCTCCACTATATATTTTCCTTGACTCGGGAAAAATCTCATCAGTCCTCTATGATACTTCTAGTCCCAAGAAGTAGTGCATCATACCCAGATCCTTCATCTCGAAGTCATAAGTCAATGCTCACTTGCATTCAGCAGTAAGTATTTATGAACCGGTAAGGAATAAATCATCCACATATAGGACCAAGATCAGGCACTCGTCACCAACAATATGATAATATAGGTTTGGATCGGCAACACTCTTGTTGAAGCCCAAACTCATCAAGATTCCATCCATCTTTGTGTACCAAGCATGAGGTGCCTGCTTTAGTCCATACATGACTTTCTTCAACTTGTACACATGATATTTCTCATTGTTTATCACGAATCCCTCTGGCTACTTGATATAAACTTCTTCCTCAATCTCACCATTGAGAAAGACTGTCTTTACATCCATCTGATGTAGTTTCAAAATCATGGATGATAGTACGGATGGAAGTGTATGATGCTACTGGATCAAATGTCTCATCATAGAAAAAATCCCTTTCCTTATGATAATCCTCTGGCTACAAGTCTCACTTTGTATTTATTGACACTTCAATCAGTTGCATGCTAGATCATATAGATCCACTTGGAAGTCACTACAGACTTATTTTCTGGTCTCGAAACAGTATATCATACATCATTCTTCAAAATGTATTGATACTCTTCTATCATGGCATCTTTCCATACCTGTTGACCTATTGTTTCTCCATGACAAGAAGGATTTGTATCAACAATGTGGCTCATGGCTGAAGAATAGATCAAAAAAAAATTGGTCTCTTGCTCTCTCGAAATGTGCCTTGAGGAGTTGCATGTCCGTCTGCCTCTTGCATATTTTTTCAAGCCAAAATAGGCCTTTTATGGCCTATTGCAATGTCTCTAGGAATATCATCTGGAGCAACTGGATCAACTGTATCAATGATTATCTCCCTCTGGAGTGTTGAAGAGGAAGAAGGTATTGTCTCACTGTCAATATCCATCTGAGATTATCTGGATCTTTGGAAGGTTATATATTCTTCAAAGATAACATCTCTGCTTACCTCAATCTGCCTCTGACCAAGGATGTAGATCCCATATGCTTTCGAAGATTCATTGTATCTCACAAACATACCCTTTCTCCCTGAAGGGTCTAGCTTGGATCTCTTCTTTTTGGGTACATGAAAATATATTGGGCACCCAAATATCCTGAAGTGTCCAATCTCAGGCTTCACTCCAGTGAAGGATTCTTCAAGAGTTATGTTCTTCAAAATCTAGTGAGGACTCTTGTTTTGAACATATATTGTTGTCATGCATGCTTCTACCCACATAATCATAGGAGGACTCTAATCATGCATCATTGATTTGGTTGTCTCAATGATGGTTTTGTTATTCCTCCTTCTCAAATAGTTATGACTCCCTCTGAGTCAAGTGACTCCCTCTAAAGTTTGAAGGATAAACATCTTCCTTTGTTGTTAATCTACCTGGAACAAGAAAAAAAATGAAAGGAAACAAAACAAGAATACCTCCTAGAGGAGAATAATGAGTACATCTCTAGAATCAAAACAATTCAAGGATTTTTGTCACAGCTACAATACCTACTTGTAGTGTAGGAAACTTAGAAATGTAGGTTAGAGGCATGATAATTAAAACCTGGAGTCTTCACTTCAAATGTGTTGTTCCTCTGAATGCACGGAGATCCCTCTAGATCCATGATTTCAGCAAAGGTTCCTTCCTCCTGCAAGTACCCTCATGACAATGATACAAATAATATATACAAGTGCATACCTAAGGGTGCTGATATGATTTCTCTAATGGAACTTGGGTGATATCTGTCCTCTAACATCTTCATGAAGAAGGTATCCACGATGTCACCTTTTGTCATCTTGTTATTTTGAAGCTAGCCTTTCAATGTAAGAGCTCGAGTAGATGATTGTCTTCCTTGCCTTGACGTCATCTTCCTTCCATTCATCGGTAGTTATCTCTGGTAGACCTTTTTGTATCACCCACAATAATTCTTCCTCTTCAAGCGTGATCTAAAGTCTTGACTTCCAGGAACTGAAGTTGCTTGATCCATCAAGCCTATCTTCCACCAAGGTTTTGTTCATCATATTTTCAGATTCTTCACAAACCCTTGCCAACTGGGCGAGAAAACCTAATGGCTAGGCTAGGTTAGCAACCTTAGGTTTTTTTGGGCTTATGACTACCAACAATAAGCCTTGAAATTCAGAAGAACACTGGTGAGCTGAAAATCTCCTTCAATGAGCTACAACAACCCTAATTCTGAAATTTCTGCAAAAAACTGTGAAACCCTAGAAACCCTAGGGCCAAAAATCCAAAATGCTTGGAAATTAAATATGAAGATTGTTGGAGGTGCGTTGAAGGAGTTTGTACACTCATGTACAACTTTTATCCCCAACGTCCAAGTTTAAGGTATTGAAACACCTCATAAAAGGAGGGTCGTATGGAATTGCAACAAACCCTAGAGGGTCGTACATAACTGCAGAAGAAGAGAACGACTTGCATTGAATGCTTTTGCAATGGGTTCTTCAAGACCTACGCTCTAATACCATGTTGAATTTTCACTAGGCTAGGCTCAAGCATGAATTTTATTCCATTTTTATCATTTTACTTGAACCATAGACAATTGCAGTTACACCATAAACAATTTGTTGAAGTAACCAAGATCACAAGAAGAAATACCATGCACAAGTACACAAGAAGTATCCTGGGAAACCCTTCTCAAAAAGGGAAGAAAACCCAGTCAATCCTTTGTTATATTCTTCAAGAGAAAGACCTCCCACACCATAAACCTAGCACACAAAAGGGTTCTCACAAAACCAAGAAGACTAGCGACCAAGAGAGGTGCGCACTTCATCCCTAGAACAAGTACTTGTTGAAATTTCCCAACGCAAATGTGTGTTGTGTTTCCTCAATGGGGAAATCACCTTTATTTATATTAGACTGGACACATCAAAAGTGGTGTATATTGGCACAACAAGGTCGACCTCAATAACTCAAAATATAATTAATAATTACAATATTAATTATCTTTTACATTAATTATATTTCACTTTATGGTGGGGCCGACCTGTACCCTTTACATCACAATTAGGGTTAAAAGTAATTATGACTCTTAGACAATATAGCAAGGGATATCATACACCCACTGGTGCTTAGCCACTAGGGGCACGTCCACCTGTGCTTAGCCACAGGGACATCCAAGTCAACAGATCTCTATCTCACTGCGTCTCACAGGAGAATCATCAGGATACACACTCACTAATTCTCAGCCACTAGGACCACATCCACCTGTGCTCAGCCACAGGAACGTCCAAGTCAATAGATCTCTATCTCACTGCATCTCACAGGAGAATCATCAGGATACACACTCACTAGTGCTCAGCCACTAGGATCACGTCCACCTATGCTCAGTCATAGGAACGTCCTACTCAAAAGATCTCTATCTCATTGAGTGTCACGGGAGAATCATATGGAGTATCTCATCATCTCAACTCTTTGCACAGAGGAGAACAATAAACCCATCACATGGGCTCCTTCACCCCTCACGGGGGTACACATCGTTTCATCTCAAACGATACACCCATCTCATGGGCATCTTCCCTTCTCAGGGGCACACAATGTTTCATCTCCGTCTCAGAGAGAACGACACACCCAACTCATGGGCATCTTCCTTACATAGGGGTACACAAAGTTCCATCTTCATCTCAGAGAGGAAATACACACCCATCTTATGGGCACACCCAACTCATGGGCTCTCTCTCAGGTCGACTGATTCAATCTGTGTCCTGGAGGATGTCTCACGCAGTTGTAATCATCAACACTCTAATGGTTACATTATATGGTATAATTTTAGAAAAGAAGAGTAACTTGTGGCTAAAAAACCATGACAAGAGATGTCAGTTTTTGAAGTTTTCACTCTAATATTAGATCACTTAGTTGCTCTTAGGATTATAGTTGAAGAGTCTCGAAATAATAAATATGATCTACTATGTTGCTTCGTTGGCTTTAGAAAAGATTTTGATACAATGTCTCAAAATAACCTTTGGAAGTCACTAGAAGATATTGGGGTTCCCTTTGAGTTGACATCTATAGTGTTAACGAGACACGGGAAAGTCGTTACCAAATTTAGAAGCAATGAGGTTTGGTCAAAAGAAATCAATTGTAATATAAGGGTTGAGAAAGGATATCATTTGTCCCCTACTCTTTTTGGTATTTATATATCCTAGAGGAAGCGGGGTGTGTAGGTACAAACCTCACAAGGATAGTTATCATCCTCTTATATGCACATGACATTGTTCTTTTAGTAAGGAACCCTTCTAACTTGGAAAAGTAGTGTAAAATTCTTAAAAACAATTACACAAACTTTGGGATCACTATGAACACTAAAAAACAAAAATAATGATCATCGAGTATAGAAGTACCACTTAACCTAAGTTTGTTTATGATACCCACAACTTGGAAGAAGTCCCTTCATATACATATCTTGGAATCACATCTATCATAAGCTAAATTGAAGCAATAGTGTTGAAAAAATATTAGTGGAGGTTGCAAATCCTTTTTTGGTCTTTAAAATAGTTGTAGAGAAGTTGAGTTTTGGTTTTGGGGGAAAATGAAGTTGAGTTTTGGCATGCTTGTTATCCCAATGATTCTATATGGTTGTTAAGTATGTGGTTGTAGTGTTACTAAGGAGGCTTGGAGAAATTCAAGAAAAAGCTAGAAGCATTCTATAATACATAAACTTAGAATTAAAATCAACATACCCTACCCTATCCTCCTTTTAGATGTTGGTCTCCCACCAATAGAGAGTAAGGCTTCCTTGTAGCAGCTTCAAACATTAGTAAAAGTTACTTGAGGCCAAAGAGAGGGTGGACTCAAGATGTTACTTCTGGGCTATGTTATTGGAAGTGGTAGAAAACATAGTTTCCATCTTGATGAGAACCCTACAAAGTTATATTTTTTTTAAAGGTTACATTTAATAATTGTTTTTACTTCTATATCAAAAGTGATGTTATTAATAGCACCTTTTTTTGAGGTAGTTGTGTGACATTTTGAATCTTCTTAGTTATAAAGTATCAACATTTTTTTTTCAAATGTTGTTAAAAAAAAAAAAAAACATTTTTTAGCGTCTATTTTTTTATGGTGTTTCTTCAAATTTTTCAATCTTTTCTAGACCTTTAATGTTTTTAAAATTATTTTAAAAAAGACATGACATTTAATTTTTTTTAATTCTAATTTTCATCATATTATATATTTTTAATTAATTTAAGATGTAATACATTTTGAATACTATTTAAATTATTATTTTTTAACACTTTAAACTTTACTTCAATGCATGGTTGATAGTTGTAATTAAATAACATTATTTTTAAACATTTAGCAAAAAATATACAATTAAAAGCTAGTTATAATGAAAAAGTGATACATTTTAAAAGTTTTTTTTTTGTTTGAAATGTTATGCTCAATAAAACATTTTTATGGTCAATATTTGGAGAAAAAAGGAACATGATTAATAGAATTTTCATAATGAACTTTAAAGAAAAACTATGGTGCTACAATGAGATTGAGAATTAAAAAAAAAATTGGTTCACTACATAGAGGCCATAGATATTGCTAATGTTGAGAATAAAATAAGTATTGCAAAAATAAATGAAAAATCCCATGATCTTCATAGTGAAATTGAAAATTGGACAAGACTTAAAAGACCTTGGAAAGAAAGAATTTGTAAAGTTTGCAATCCTAATAAGGTAAAATATGAAAATCATTTCCTCTTGGAGTGGACAGCCTACATAGATTACATCTCATTTTCAAAACCTTTTTAATATCATTGATATTCACAATGTGTTAACTCATGAAAACCAACGTGAGCTTAATAATCTTATTTGCAAGCTATTTGATCTTATAAGCAATATAATAAATCAAAATAATTAACTTTTTTTGGTTAAGGCCCGATAGATGACATTGTCATCGTCACAAATATGATTGCAATAACGATTTCTCTTAAAGACTTTTCCATTAAGCCATAAGTTTACATCTTGGAGAGACACACTCAACTTTGGTGCCATAGTGTAACAAGGGCATCTTCATATGAACCTTGAACTCTAAGCGAGTGTTTGGCAACATACACAAGTGAAAGAACCTCATTTGGTTCAACCAAATCACAAAGAAACAATGGTTCAATCAATTTGCAAGTGGATATTCTTACTTATAGTATTTGATACTCTTTTGTAACCCTAAAAATATCATAGTTGGTTTCTACTCTACTAATTGTTACTATGCCATAGATAGAGATAACTAATGCTTTCAGCTAGTTGTTGTTGTAACACCACAAGCATAGAGACAACCTCTAACTATTGCAATGAATTCTCATGCATGTTTTATTTTCCATCATTCCTTGCAGGAATGATCAAACCAACAAATTATAAAAAATGCTTTTAAATATAGGCTCACTCTCCAAACGAGAGCTCTATCCACCCTATTGGGTAAACAAAACAAAATGAATGTTGTGAGGACCAACCCCTTTTCTTATGAAAAGGATGCCTATATAGGTAAGCTAGTATTTCTTTTGGGAAATCGTATCCATGGAAAGTGCTTTTCCTTCACTAGCAACTAAAATATGCATGGAAAGAGAAAACATGAAAGACTCCTAAATTTGTAGCTAGGATATGCCTAAGCATTCGTGCCTCCTAAATTAGCAGCTAGATGTGCATAAGCATGCAAGCGTTCCTAAATTAACAACTAGATGTGCATAAGAATATATCCTCATGAGTTAACAACTAGGTGTGCATTGTCGTAGATGGAGTATTTGTATACTTGTCGTGGTCGGGTACTCCCCTTTACCAAGTTTCTTATTCATGAGTCGCAAGTCACGAGTTGTCCACAATTTTTTAGGCCATGGATGGACTATCATTTGTTAACTAAGTCAAGTAACACGGTTGACGATTGTAATATTGCCTCATCGATTAAGGTATAATGGTCGAATACTTATGCATTTTTGAAAAATCTAAGGGAATGGTTGGATCATCTTTTGCCATCTATGTTTTTGTTTCCTACTTATCATATTTCTTGGAAGAATAGGTGGATGAATGGGAAGCATTTAAGGTGATGAATGTGGCCAACTAATATTCCTATGTGAGTGTTGAGGATATTATCAGGCACGTCACAAAAGTGATCAACATAAGGAATTTGTTAGAGTAGACATTAAATTACAATAGTTTAACTAAGAAAGGAGGTCTCTAGTCTATCTAAACACTATTGATCATCCAGAAACATGGTATTCAGAATCAGCAAAGTTTGAAATATGTTAAATTTTGTTTTCAATTATTTTTTAGCAACAAATATTGTATTGCATCTTTGCCCAAAATAGGTCTTTCAATATGCATTTTGTAGAACAACACGAATGATATCATTTTTTTAACAAAAAACGTATATTATTTGTATTAATAATAAAAAGAGGGGGGTGTGCATATACGATGTATCCTTTTAATACAAACAAAAAGGAAGATACACAATTCAAAATTCTACATAGAGATAAAAAAAACCTAACGGTTGATAACTAATCCCTAACTGCCTTATGTTCAAAAAATTGTTTCAACTATTAACTGATTGAATTGTATATAACCTTACTAATTTCCCAAGAAAAAATAAAGTCTTAAAAAACATAAAGATAATCAACATTTTAGATGTCAGACCCTAATTGGGATGATTTCTTTCTCCCCACTACTAAAGATAGAAGAGAGGGGTTTGTAGTCCTAGCATGTTCCATTTGTTTCTCCACCATGTTCTCTTTCGTGGCCACAACTTGGTCATGTCCAAAAGAACCAACTGACGCTATTGGAGTTGTAGTTGTCCTCAACTCCTCAAACCCAAGATTTTTTTCTAGTTCCCAATACTTGAATTTATCTTGAAGTTCCTTGATCATGTCTTCCTCCTTGTCTAGCTTCTCTCTATCTCTTTCTTCCCCAACCTCTAGAAGAGCAATTTTCTCTTTGTGTTTTTCCAATTGGGCTTTCATCTTGATCAATTTCCTTTAGGTCACCTTTAAATCCCTTGCATAGTTTTGTTCCCAATCATTTTTCTAGGTTTCCCATCTTCCTATTGTTAAATCCATAGTTTCTTGACTATCATCGTTGTGTTGTTCACACCTTCAAATTGAATCTCGGAGAGTAGAGTGCTCACATAATGCACATCTATTTTAATGGTCATGGAAATGTATTTCACAATTTCCAAACATGGGTTCCATAACATAGGTGCCATACTTCTCAAACTGATTCAAGCAAATATTTTAGTTATGCCCAATGAAGAACTTAGAAAATCCCTTAAAAACTTCCAAATTGAGAACATTGATAGATGACCTGCTCCCAATGCTAAAATCCAAATCTCTTTCCACTATTTCTCTGGGATTAAAGAGGAAGGAAGACCTTAATGGAGTAATCCCATAAAGTATGAAACAACACTAGAGACCCGAAAGACATGAACAGGTGAAAAACATGCCTACAAATGATACTTGTGGTTGCAATATGTTTTTCAAATTTTGACCCCCACCATTAATGTCCATAATGATTTCATAAAATATTTAAATGAACACCGCTTGAGTCCAAGAGAGTCCCCTGGTGGCATTGCTTTCCAAACACAAGAGTAAGGCTCCACAAAAACAAGATGAGATAGGAACTCAAGTCTCCCATCAATAGGCTATACAAATATTTACAGTTCCCAGACATAAACCCACATTCTTTGCACCATCCCATCCTCCGATGCTTAATGAAGGTGGGATCCCTCAAGAATGCTTGAACAACATGGAAGATAATCCCAAGGAACAAATATGAAAGCATGTTCATGTGGCTTTTCCACTTGTCTTGGCATATTGATTGAGTCATTAAGGGGTTAAGTATATAAAAACT
>SNQJ01S0045774.1:23333-49105 GCA_010110895.2 Picea sitchensis
TTGATTATTAGTACATGCACGAGAATTGTATGTACTAGCTACACATGTAATTCTTGTACATATACACTAGTATGTATGAGTTTTCTTGACTTACTTACTAATAATGTCGGTTACTTGTTATGAATGTGTGAACCATGTTTCTTTTCCTTTGTACCATGAGATACCTTAACTTCGGGATGAAGTTTCCTAAAGGGTGGGTGTATGTAACAACCCTAGATGAATACATGCTTAGGGATTATTAAGTAAAATTTATTAGAGAATTAATTGTCCTAATATGGTTTTAATTAAACAATGATTAGTATTAATAATATCAATTGATTATTTATTCATTAATTAATTGTTTTTAACTTTTGATTAATTAATTAATTATTACATATCACACTCAATGATATTGGGAATAATTTAAGGGGGGCTTAATAATTTTAAATTGTTTAATTAAAATGCTTTACGTATGCGGGAGAGGATAAGGCATTAAAGAAAGGGATAAGATATTAATGAAGGGGGGATAAGGAATTAAAGAATGGGATAAGAAATTAATAAGGGGGAGATAAGGAAATTAATGAGGGGGAGGAGAGTTGGTGAAGGAGGGATAAGGAAGGGAAGGAGTTGGACGGGAGGCATTCTACGGGAGTTGGGCGATGGATTTTGGGAGCTGGGAGTATTGCAGAGAGAAGTGAAAATTCATGAGTGGTATTGATACAGTGCACCGGAGTTGTTGGGGGTTTTGGGCACGGGGGCCAGGATATCCGTTGATATCTTGGAGCTAGGGAGCTACCTAGTTGGCAGGGAGGAACAGTTTTTGGCAGTGTTCATAAGCGATCAAGGAGGCAAGATGCGAACAACAGGAGGGATAATAGCATCAGGTTAAGGTATTTACCAAGAATTATGCATTGTTTTTGTATTAATTTGTTATTAAATTTTATTATTATTGATGAATTTGATAGCGAATGTGCTAAATGAAGTAACTCTTAAATTTTACAGCTCTGTCGTAAATTAAATGGTTGTTTATAAAACTTGGCTCTTACAACAGCTGACATCAATTCTACTTATGGGCATTTAATCCAAACAAATTTTCACTTGTCTTCTCTTTCTTTCTTCCATATGAATTGTTACTAATATCGTAATGCAGAGGAGGCAGATTAGGTCATGCTTGAGAAGATAAAATTTCTTTGGCATTCCAAGAGTAGCCATCATCCATCAAATCAGATTCTGAATCACTCATGGAAAACTACCATGAACACATCAGGCCCTTAAGACCATAAGAAGCTCTGATACCAATTGAAGAAATTGAGCATAAGAATATTAGGACAAGAAGATTGGCGGAAAAGGCCTTAAGCCATAATTCTCAACATTGTATTCATATTAATGATACAAATATATAATAAAATAATGAAACCACCTCAATTGTTCTCACATCGACACCTCATCAGGAGATAAGGTAGGTGGAGACAATATAGGGATCTAGAAACACACTTAGGATAACAACTATATCCTAGTATGTAAAATATACAAAGGTGGAATACTAAGAATTTATGATTGTAATATGAGAAAGAGGCTAACACATATCGGTGCATTGTATTCTTTTGAACTCACTAAATGTCGGGTGTCGTAAAATATATGGCATTGTGTTATTTTATCAATATACACTTGTGTCCATTAATTAAATAGAAGCATTGATGCTAATAATTATGAAAAAAAATTGTTACTTTAAGCGACAAAACGTACAATTGATTATATTTATTACTTTAAGCGACATAATGTATGACTAGTCGCACTGGTGTTTTACATATAATATAAGCACTAGTGATTTATCTATAATATGTGCACCAGTTCTTTATATATGATATACAGATCGGGGATTTATATAAAATATATGCATTGGTTCTTTATATATAATATATGCACCTGTAAAAAATGAATTGAGCTCCAGAGAGGAGTTTGCAGTGACTTCAAATCTGTGGACATTCGATCCCTCACATAAGACCTAGGTGCGGGGACTATAGAACCCTGCGGTATTTTTTCCGAACTTTTTCCATCTGTATATTTTCTCATCCACCATTTTGTTTCCTTTTCTGCATGATCTGATCTGACTTGTTGGGAAACTTGTCTATCTCTTCCTTTTCGGGATTGTTGATCCACGGAATAGATGGAATCAGAAGAAATCCTTGATTATGACCTATCCCCTATGGGGTATTTCCACTCTGATACTGAGTTTCTGCAGCACCAATCGAAACCCATCCCCACACCATGTTTTCCCACAAATGACATCCAAAAAAAAGATCATGAGGATTGTGCACTTGCAGGTGGGGATAGACCCCTGTCACATCTATAAACTCACAGGGATGTTGATCTATATTTTGATCCTCCTCACACATCCTTTCTTCCCCCTCTCGTAGATGAGGGTTCAACTATTCCAACTATACTTCCTCCCTCTTCTCCTCCACTTGACTCAAACTTATCGCATCCATCAAATTGTATCCTGAGGGTAGGATCTCTCCCATATTTTGTTTTTCCTTAGTCCAAAGAAGTTTTAGTTCCTCTCATAAGTGTATAAAGGAAAATAAGGGGGTGGTTTAGATGGTGGTTGGAAAATATATCCCTATTGTAGAAGTTCTACAATATGTGGGATGGAATTTGGTGAGTATATTCTCCAAGAAAAACCTTAGGGACAAAGATCTACATTCATGGCTAGAAGAACAGTGGTTTCCACTCTTGGGATATGTCCCGATAGCACATACTCTTGTTCGGGGCTGGATTGTGTTCATTCTTTAGGAGGTATCACACTACAACTCGCTCTTGGAAAAACCTAGACTTGGGGACCCTCTGGTCTAACCCTAAAACCATGGTCTGTGTATTTTGATCTGTCAAAACAACCCATTTCTATAATGTGTGTTTGGGCCATTCTACTGGGTCTACCTCTGGCCTTTTGGACTCTAGATGCCCTCCAGGCCATTGGAAACAATTTGGTTACTTTCGTGGGCATAGAACCAAACTGGGCTTCCAAGAAGTATCACATATGGGAATGGATACAAATTGAGGTGGATGTACATGGTGGTCTGGTTCTAGACACCCTCTAGGCCATTGGAAACAATTTGGGTACTTTTGTTGGCTTGGAGCTAAACTGGAATTCCAAGAAGGATCGTAGATGGGCATGGACACGAATCGAAGTGGATGTACGTGGTGGTCTGGTTGGGTCCATGGACATTGTATTTGTGGACAAAATATGGGATCAAAAAGTACATTATCCGTGATTTCCATTTTAGTGACATGAGTGCCATGAGATAGGGCACATTCATACACAATTCACTTGCCTACATCCATAATTTCCAGTCCCCAAAAATACTTAGTGAAGGAAATTTATGATTGGTCACGAGACTCCGGTGGACGTTATGGAAGTGGGAAGTTGTCAAGAAAAGGTGCAATTAGGGTTGGATGTAGTGGCACCTACCAGCCATGCTATTGGAGACCTCATCCAGAATACTTCACAAGGTACAAATTTCTTCCCTTCTCCTCCTCATGAGACTGGTACTATCATATAAGATCAATATTTTCCTCGAGACATTGTTTATAATGTCCCTCCCCTTGTCCCCACTCACTGATGTTTCTCGTGGACCCCTATGCACATCGGTTTCCCCTCCCTCTCCCCCTCCTCCTTCTCACACCATTACCTACTCATCAGAGCCTTTGGGCCCTCCCTCCCACCACCACTCCCCACTTCTCCCATGCACCCTCTTCCTCCCTCTCCTAATGTTTCATCAAATGATTTTCTTGGGGAGACTGGACAAACCAAGCCCTCCCCACACACATCCCCCTCCATGGAATTTGGCCTCCCATACGCTCCCCCTAAATATATGACCTTAGATCCATGGGTCAACAGAAGGATAGTATCCCATCCAGGTCTAGCATTAGACCCCCCGAAGGCTTCTCATGATGGACATAAATCACACCTACACAAGGTAAATGAAAGAGCTACGGCAAAAATTTGCAAAGGCACCCAAGCCACCATCTCCGGGACCCTTAGAGTAGGAAGTTACCTTCCCCCTGTTACTAAATGATTCTTTTATCTTTCAATTGTTGAGGGATTGGGGGCCTTCAAAAAAAATTATCCCTCAAACGACTCGTTTTGAGTCAAAAACTAGATATCATTTTATTACAGGAAACCATGTGCTCGGTTGATAAAGCAAGGGAAAACTTAGAACCCTATTTGAAGAATTAGTCTTTTAGTGCTTTAGATGCAGACGAAATGTCTGGGGGTATTATCACTAGTTGGATTCAAGCCTACAGAGCTCTTTCCACTACATCTGCCAAGTGTGTGATTTCAGTCACTTTAAGACATAAGGATTGTAACTTCTACTTATCCATTGTTAACATATACGAGACCTATGAAGATAAGGTTAGATATTGGGAATCAGTTTTAGAAGCATGCTTGTTCAAGGAACCTTTCACTATTGTTGAGGGGGATTTGAATTTCTCCTTATCCCTTTGTGAAGTTTTGGGGCCACATCTCAGGGAAGACCTCCAAAGACTCTTCTTCTCGACCCTCCTTGAAAAACATAGACTTATTGATCTATATCCCACCAAACTTTCTTCTACATGGCACAATCGAAGGGTAGGCGAAGAATATGTGGCCACAAGACTGGATCGGTTTTTGGTCTTAGAAGCTATGAAGGGTATGGATTAAAAATTCAATACTTGGGTGATGGAGGGAGGTATTTCAGATCATCACCCTATTATGCTTCAATGGGTTTCCAGTTTTTCCTCCCCATCATCTCCCCTTAAATTATGCCAAGTTTGGTTTGGAAATGAGCATTTTATCATGCAGTTTTGGGAAAACTAGAGACATCTTTCCCCGGATAAGTCGAAGTCCCTGATTCTACAATTTGGGGAAAATTTAAGATGGATTAAAAGAGCTATCAATATGTGGCTCTTGAACTGGAAGAAGAAAAAATTTCAAGATTTATTATTGATTGAAGGAAATATTGCGTCCCTACTAAAGGAATTGGAGGAGGGGTTTCTTAGTCCGGCACAACTTGAGGTGTTGAAGAGCCTAGAAAAGAAGAGGGGTGAATGGATCCTTAAGGAAGAACATAGGTGGTGCTTGAAGAGTCGCACTATCTGGTTAGAATCTAGGGACAATAATACAAAAAAGTTTCACAATTTCACAAACCTCCGTAAGAATTTCAAAACCATATGGGACGTCAAAGATGAAGATGGAAATATTTATTCCTCATTCTTAGAAAAATAAGAAGCAGGGGCCAGAAAATTTGAAAGCATCTTCAAATCAGTCGTTGGTGTCCCATACTAGACATCCTAGATGTAGTGCATATATTCCTATGGGCCTTCTCAGAGGATATGAACAATACATTGGAGGAGGAGGTATCACAAGATGAAACTAAAGTGGCCATGTTCTCCATGCAAAGTGGAAAAATATGAGGGCCCGACGATTTCCCAGTATAATTTTACAAATTCTTTTATGAATTCATGAATTCTGACCTTCTCTTGATGATATGGGAGTCACAGAAGAGAGAACAAGTCCATGGGACCTTAAAATCTAATTTCATATGTCTAATCCCAAAAAACAACAGGGATAAACTTTTGGGGACTTTAGACCCATCTCTTGTGCAAATGTGGCTTACAAGTTGATATCCAAAATTATCGCCAAACGATTGCGTCCGATGGTGAGTGGTTTTATCAGTGAAGAACAATGTGTTTTCTTACATAACAGGCAAATACCTAATGTGGTCACACTTGCATAAGAGACACTACATTCAGTCGAGAAAAAGAATCTCAAGGATGCCATACTTAAATTGTATTTATCGAAGGCATATGACAGGGTGGATTGGACATTCCTCAGACTCGTATTATTTCAGATGGGTATGGATCATAGATCGGTTAAATGGAATATGGGTTGTCTGAGAAATTCCTCCTTCGTAGTGCTCATTAATGTCTCTTCCTCGCCATTTTTCAAAGTTTGTAGGGGTTTATGACAAGGATTCCCACCATCCCCTTTTCTTTTCCTAATTGTGGAAGAATTCCTCAGCAATATTCTCAAGGAGTCCAAACCTAACAATGGGAAAAAAGGTCTTAGAGTTGGAAAGAATCACACACTTATTGTTCATTGATGATATCTTTTACAACATTTTTGGTCCAATAGTATAGGCACGGTCCCTCAAACGTATCCTAGATTGCTTCTATAAAGCAATGGGCATGCAGATTAATATGGATAAATTGAATATTATTATGAACAATTGCTCAGACATGGACCAGGCACACATCTCCAATTTTCTTCTGGCACATAAACTTCCCATCATAGAAGGCTTGAAATATTTGGATTTCCATCTGAAACCAGATTGTTATCATAAAGAGGACTGAACTTGGCTCCTTATAAATATAGAATCTTGGATTATGGTATGGTTTAACATGACCCTCTCTCGTGGAATCATATTGGTATTACTGAAGATCTTTCTGGAGAGCATATCAGTTTACTGGAATTCCATCATGATGATTCCTAAGGGGGTTTTACAGAAGATTAGAAAATTGTGCTTACAATACCTATGGGTTGGGCACGACTTCCCAGTTGGCATACCATTAGTTCAATGATTGAAGATTGTAATCCCAAAAGATATTGGAGGTTGGGGCTTGAAGGACATTCATACCTTTGCATGAGCCCTAGCTGGAAGGAAATTGTGGCAGATTACTCAGGGGAACTCGCTATGGATTCGTGTCATGGAATCAAAATACTTCACAGAAAAAACCATTGTAGAATGGTTTATATCACCTAACAAATAAAATGTCAAAACTTTAGTGTGGAAGGCCTATCTGGATGCTTTCCCACTGGTTGGGCCTTGGATGGATTGCAGGGTCGGAAATGGTAGACATATACGTTTGGGTGAAGACCCATGGTTGGGTTCCGGAAATCACTATAGCATGAATGTCTTGCTCCTATAGGCCCTTAGAGCTCATGGAATTTTCTCCCTATCATATTCATGTAGTGGCCACCCACAATCAGGAGGTCGTGTTGGATGGAAATTAGCGGTTGGCCTTGATTTACATGATGACCTTGCATAAGAGTGGGACTTTTACATTGGATTACTCTATGAAAACTTTGTGACACTTGATGCATAATCAGAAGACACCCTATGTTGGACCTTAAACCCAACCGAAAACTCTTTCACCGCCAAACTTGGCTATAAGGCCTCACAAGAAGCCCAAAACCTGGGGGAGGACATTAAATGGTGGTGGAATCCCTTGTGGGAATTCAAAGCCCCTAATCGATGCAAAATTACCATGTGTCTCACCCTAAACAATAAATTATTTACCTAGGACTATTTTCTAAGGAGAGGATGGAATAGACCCGGTAGATTCCCTTTGTGCAAAATTTATTCGGAATCTATATCTCACATTTTCATCACTTGTGCCTATGCAGGTCAAGTGGCAGCAAAAATCAAGGAAAAAGTACAGGCTAGATCCTATTGGAATCTCCCTAACCTTGATGAGTGTTTTAAGACCTAGATATAGGACCAGGATATAAAATTATATGTGGGACTACCCAACATTCTGATATCAAACTTTTGGTGGGCCATGAACTAGGTTTTTTTAGGGACAAGGAAGTTCCCCCTGCGGTCACGACAGTTACAACTTTATCTCAGGCCTCTACTTTCAAGGAAGACCCAAGGCACAAGAATTCTAGGAACCCCATCCCGCCTCCCATTGATTATGGGAATCCTTGGGAATATTTCGATGGTGCTAGCCAAGGACACCCTCCCAGAAGTGGTGTGGGGGTGGTACTACATTTTAGCCACAGTCATTACATCCACATTATCTATGTTCCAAGACATGGTTCCAACAACAGGGCATATTTTATTGGCCTCTAGAATCTGTTGGAAACTGCCAAGGAAATGGATATTCAAAAGCTCCAAGTTTTTGGGGACTTGTTGATGGGCGAAATTGAACGCTCGTCAACTGGAGGGGTGAATCTGGTCTGGGGTAGTCTAAATAACCCAAGTCGTTTGGGATGATCCACTCCGATGGGTTTAGCGGCTCCGTTGGCCGATCTAAGTCCTAGGAAAATGAAAGAAAAACTAAACTAAAGAAATTAATCTAAGTGAGAAAGCAGCTACAGCAAACTATATACAAATCTAAAACTATATACACAGTTTACTAACTAATATCGTAAAACAATAATTCTACTTATTTAAATGTTCAGCTTATCAATACAATTAAATCTTAATCACAAATGTACAGTATTTACAGAATACAAATTTTAATCGAAACTTGCAAAATCATTTGTAAAATGTATTATGACAGTGAAACTATTGTTTTTTATTTTTTATAATTTTATGAGAGAGGAATAAAATGAAAACTATCTAAGTTGAGCAATTAAAATAATAATCCTAACTATAAATCTGAACTATATATCTATCTAAACTACTGTGAATCCTTATATTGATTAAACTATTGAAATAAAACAACAAACTAACTTGAAATTAGCGCTTCCTATTTGTCCTATGCACAGTACTCGATTCAGTTGTTTGATGGGAGGAAACCCGCACCAGATTATCCACAAGCTTCTCGTAAACAGGAAGCATCAATGTTCTTTGAATACAAATGACAAAACAAACAAGACATAAAACAACAGCAATCTTAAAGTTTACAAATCATCACATTTAGATAAATCCCTGTGTGAAGATTTGTACAGAACAATCCATTTAACGAAAAAGATAAACCTTCTATTAATTAAATTTAAACAGAGTGATTGTTGTGAGTAAAAATGAGATACATCAAATATGGACAGAATTTAAATCATAACGCATCAACCTGTAACAAGTCTTGATATCTAAAGTAGTCAATAACTTGATCACAAATTAAAATGCACAAAACTTGAATGAAAGTATGATAAATTGAAAGCTAAAGCTGTTACAAAAGATCCACTTCCATTCGAGTCTGTATCATCATAAGTCCATAGTATTTGTTCTCCCAACAGTGATGGGTTCATTACAAAAATTAATGAGTATATAAAGGCCATAGGGTAAAACATCCCTATGGGAATTATCAAAAACTGTTTACAAAAATATGGGAACAATCTCCCAAATCTCTATTTCTAACTAAAACTAACAACCTAAAACAAAACTATATGACAAAAAGCATGTTCTAAACTGCCACAGCGTGTCCAATTTCCCATTGAAATTCGTATGTACCTGAAGGTGGACAAGAATAAACAAGTTTAGATAATGTTTTATTTGTAAAATTAACAAAAATCTAAATTTTATGACTAGCTACAGAATCTCACGATTCTGTAGTTGGTCATATTTACAAACAAAATCGTTTTAAATCAATCCAAATGATAACAGAAATGTATATGGTGAATCAAACAAATTTTAATTACTAATTCAAAGCAAAGCCAATCATTCACACTAAAAGTAACCAAATCTTTTATGCCAACTCAAAATAAACGAAATCGTATTGAATTAATCGAATGGTAATAGGGATATATGCGGTCTGTCAACCAACTTTTTTATTACCAATTCGAAACAGACAGAATCATTTTGACAATTCAAAATCAACGAAATCATTTTTGAATAAAAAGATTACATTCTATTTATAAAACCAATCTTTGATATTAATCCAACGCATACACAAACGACTGTGCTAATTCAAACATACTGAATCATTTCTGAATCAAACCAAATAGAACTAAGTCAAACTAACTCTGAGCCAACACAATCGTTTATACTAATTCAATAATAATAAAATTGTATCAAATCGGTTCAATCAAAACATAGCTATATTCGATTTTAGCAAACAAATCAACGCAAACAAACTAGTTTATGCTAATTCAAAAAAAAATCTTTTGTACTAATTCAAATACAAAAAACGAAATCATTCTTGGTAATTTGAAGTAAACAGTATCGTTTTTTAATCTATTCAAACAAAACAGAACTAATTCAGAGAAAACATAATCGTCTATGCTAATTCAAACCAAATCATTCAAAAATCGATGTTGAAATAACATACCTGGGTTGTAGGAAAACGACTCAGTCAGGATAACTTTGAGTTCACAAAGGCAATTGCTACCTCAACATTTCTGAAGACGATAGAACCCATGGTCTTTTGCTTCTTATCGTAAGCTTGTAGCCTGTGATTTTCCTTTGACAACACGGTAACCCATTCCTCCAAGGATTTAATTTTGGATTTCAATAGAGGAACATCCGTGTAGTATCGTTCCAGCCAAGAGTTGCATTGAGTGCACTGTTTTTTATCGGGCCTTGGCATTACAGGTGAGGGTTCTTTTAAGTTACCAGGGGTTCCACTGTCAAACTTAATTCCCAGGAAGTTAGGGTCATCCTTGAGGCACGATGGTAGGTTCGAAATGTAGTCATAGGGTTCCACAGAACAGAGGCCATGAGAGTAAGGGTATTCCTCGGTCAAGAAGCGTTCAATCCCAGACTCTGAATCCTTGCTCAAAACAATAGGCTTCTGGTCTATGTTTTGTTTGGGCTTGTTCCGAGCACATCTGGATATCCATCGTGCATTCTTCTTTCCCTTACTATTGGCATTGGTATTACCCTTTCCCTTCTTCCTTACAGGCCTCTTAAAGGTCTTAGTATTGTCTTTAGAACATGGGTCAGCCATGGTGTCGGGTAGGTCAATGTTGGGGCATTTCAGAGGTTTGACAGGGGGTAGAAGGGTAGGAGGTGGCACTGTAGGCCCAACCAGGGTTTCGGTGACCACAGTCTTGTCCACTTGAACACACTCAGGAGTGGCAAAGTCATTCCTTGATAGGAAGGCTTGCCAACAGTCACCACTAAGATTCAAATGATGAACAATAATGATTTTGATCAAGCAGTGATGGAAGAGACTAGAATCAGTCTTCTCCCACTTAAATCGTTTGGACATTTTATACAGGCTGCATAGGAGGTAGTGAGGCATATTCAGAGGGAAGTCTATGAAATTCATAAGCAACCGAAGATGGTAAAGAAACACTAAACCATAATGACCTTCGCAAGTCACGAATTTCTTAACAATGGCTAATAGATCATGCCACCTAGACTTAAGGGCAGTGACAGGCATACCTTTGTCACAACTGACAATTTTCCTCGATGTGAATAGGAGCGGCCATGGCACTTCGTCCACCTTTGAATTCTTAAACCACCTCTACCCTTTAGCTGGTAAACCCGTGGTTGAACTGAGGAATTCTTTGTCTAGTTCAAGCTGGATGTCTCCAACCTTGGCCCTACATCCATCGAATGTGAGGGAAAATTGTTGGGCGACCGCGAGGTTGAAACCCTCAAATTTTTGGATAAACACTAACCAGCCACTATTCTCCAGGTCTTCATGAGCGTTGTCAAATAGCAGCAGCATTTGGATGCCATTAGGTTCTATGCGCACTACAGGTGCCATAGGAGAGAGCACACAGTGAGCAAGGTAAATGGACAGAGGGTTAGACAGGGTATACGCAGAACCAAAATCTCACAGGTTTCCCCAAAACCAACAGAGGTAACCCGAGATACAAGGCAGGCATTAATGACTAAGTGTGCGAGGGTGGTGGAATGAAACAAACCCATGCAAATCATTCATATCGAAATGTACAATCGATGGCGCTATGGTGGTTCAAATCACTATTGGTGTGTGTTAAAAACAATGTAAACGACATGCCATTCAAACAACTATTGAAAACTATGATAAGTCGACCCGAATATCTGCACAAACAATAGTGTTTGCATGATTTAAAACAAAAAAATATTTCAAATTTAGCACCAAAGATTTGACCATAAAACTTATGCATTGTATGAAACCATTGCACCTAGGAATTCGATCAAAGACAATATAACATCAAACCACCATTGTATTAAGGATTCAATCACAATCACCAGAATACCATTGCATTACAATCTTATAAAATGAAGTCATATTAACAAAAATGCAAAGTGAGTAAAGGTTTAGTGTCTTGCCAACTGTGTGACCGTCATTGAGTTATAGGTGAAATGACCATAGAACAAGATTATTCGTAATAATCTAGAGACAATTTTAATGCCATCGACATGACTTCGAACCCAAGTTTTTCGTGCTTGCAGTCGTGAAAACGAAAACAAAAGGCAGGTGTGAGAATGCGCAAGATAATAATGTTGTTTTATTCAAAAGATTGAGATGAGAATCAAGGGTTCCAAAACACTTGTGTAGGTAGCTTATAAGGATAGGATAAAAATGCGAAATGGCTGCCAACAATGGTGACACACTGGTAGAAGCAGTTATCTCTTCCAAAAGAACAAATTCAGATTATGATAATGAGAATAATTCTAACTCAAAAACAACCAGAAAATTGTTTAAACATCATCATTAATCAAATATTCCAGAAGTGCTTAAAGGATGAAAAATGAAAACAATCTTAAGACAAACGAGTCATGATATTAAAGATAAAATCTCCAATACTGTTGACAGAGCCACTGCTACCAGCAGGCGTTCATAGCCTCGACAGGGTTTCCATTTAACCCACTCTGATATCTGTATCCTGCCAAGAAGTTCCAGATCAGAATAAAGGACATTTTAAGCTCAAAAGATTTGATACTTATGAATTTTCATATACCTGACATTGCTTCGTTGCCAACAGGCCTGTTCAGTACCCCGGCGAAGTTGTCTTGGTGTCATGCATGCATTTACCTGCTGCCAGTAGACCTGTTCAGAATCTTGGCGGGTTTACAAGCACTTCCCACAGCTCTTTTATGATTTGTTTAGTTTTTTAAAGATATATAATTGAGTAGGGTGACGCTGAAAATTATAATATTTTGGACATAGTTTTTACAGACCTTGAAAGAATTTTATTTTTTTTATTTTTTTTTTAAATTGTCCTTTATTAAGATTCAGAGATGGCTTATTTGCAAAAACGACCTTCTAAAGCAATGAGACATCTTTTGAGTCATTCCCTTAAGGAACAGGGACAGCGTAAGAAGATAATGGATGATCGTGACAGGCTTTACTCATAGATCGAAATCAGTTAACTTCCTTCAAACAACAGTCTTTCCTCAACATGGCTGTAAATTTCATAAGTATATTATAATTGATGTTTAGAAAAAAATTCAGCATTCATTTCAGTGAAAGAATTTTCTGTTTTCTTTGTCTAAACAGTTCAAAATGCAGGTATGTGTATTTCCAAAAACAAAAAATGATAAGTGCAAGGGGAAAAACAAAAACCAAAATAGTAAAAGAAAAGCAAACAAAAGAAAAATATTTACACTGTATACACAGGGTTATCATCAAGAGAAATACCTTTTCAGAGCTTGGCCATTCACCAAATAGGTGTTTGGCTGTCCCTCTAGACTCTGTAATCGGAAAGAGATGGGACCCAATTTCTCAACAATTAAAAACGGTCCAAGCCATAAGTTCTGAAACTTCGTGTGCTCTCCTTTTCCCTCATGTGGTTTGTCCTATTTTAAGACAAGGTCATCTACTTTGAAGTTCCTATTATAGGTAGAGTTGGCATCAAACATACTTTTGACCACTAGTTGATGCTGATCTAACTTATGTTTAGCTTGGGCTCTTACCTCTTCTAGTTTCATTAAAGCCTTAATTCGATTCTCCAAAGGAGGGCAGTCTTCTTCTTGTATTTTCTATGATAGATGTAGTGAGGGAAGAAGAATATGTGGTGGCAGAATTGCTTCTCTACCATAGATGAGAAAGAAGGGGGAGTTACCTACAGCAGTTTTTGGTGTTACCCTATCAGCCCAGATTGCGTTTAACAATCCGTTATGCCAGTTTTTGTGATTTTTAGATACCGTTCTCTTGATGATTTTAATCAGATTCTTATTTGTTGATTCTGCCAATCCATTGCCCTGAGGGTAATAGCTGGAAGAATACTTCAATTTAATTCATTTTTCTAGAGAGAACTCGCTCATTTCAAGAGACGAAAAATAAGAAGCGTTATCGAATACTAAACAGTCAGGGATACCAAAACGAGTAATAATATTTGAATTTAAAAAGGCAATTACCTAGCTGGTATTCACAGTTCTTAATGTGGCAGCTTCAAACCACCTAGTAAAGTAATCTGTGGTTGTTATGATAAACTTATGCTACTGTGAGGATGGCAGATTGATTGGACCTATAATATCAAGACCCCACTGCTAAAAAGGGGAGTCTACTGAGACAGGCTGTAAAGGAAAGGTTGGTTTTTGTATCCGCCCAGATGATTTTTGACAAATACACTTGCGACACAAGGCATGGGCATCTCTAAAAAGTGTGGGCCAGTAATAACCAGCCCTCAAAACTTTATGGGCAGTGGTGTCACCACCAAAATGCCCACCAGCTTCTCCTACGTGCAATTCTAGTAAGACTTTTTCTGCTTCATCTTTCTCAAGACAACGCATTAGTACTCCATCGAAATTTTGACAAAACAGAATACCATTAATCAAATGAAAGGAGGAAGATTTTAATCTTAACGCTCTTCTTTTAGTGGGATCTAGGTGACGGGGGGCTGACCCATGTTCAAGACAGAATTTTATATCGTCGTACCATGGACTGACAGAGTTTTGTGCACAGCAAATTGCATTTTGATTATGTTGTCCTAGGTTTGACATATCGTTTTCTTCTTGTTGTTCTGTTGCTGAATCAACAACCAACTTGCACAGCCCTTGGCCTCTCACTATTTGTGCTGGGGTGATTTCTATGTCATATTCATGTAAAGAGGTAACCTAGTTCACCCTCTTTTCGCCTAGTTCTTTATGCACTAAAAGATTCCTAATGGATGAGTAAGGGACAATAATTTTTGTCCTAGATTTCAAAAGATAAGATCGGAAGTGCTTGAATGCTTTAAAAACAGCGTAGGCTTGTTGATCTACCATTGGGTAATTAAGTTTCGCACCTTTGAAAGCATAGCTCATAAAGGCAATGGGTACTTCATTGTTTTCAACGTTCTTTTGAGTTAGGACGGCAACGTAGGAGTGGTTAGAAGCAAATGTGTAGAGCATGAAGTCTTGCGAAAAGTCGGGGCTCATGAGAGAAGGAGCGTCTATTATGGCCTTTTTTATTGAATTGAAAACTTGATTTTCTAAGGGTCCCCAATGATATTGCACATCTTTCTTAATTAAATTCTGTAGATGTCTCACCATCTCGGAGAAACTGGGAACAAATCTCCTGACAAAGTTTATCTGGCCTAAGAAAGACTGCATAGACTTTTTGGATGAGGGAGGGGGGAGTTTCGATATGACTTGATTCCTTTCAGGGTTGATAATCATCCCTTTTCTTGACACAATAAATCCTAAGAGTTTACATTGTTCTACTGCGAAGACAGATTTTTTAGGATTCAAGGAAATGTCGTATTTATGACATCGTTGTAGAACGACTCTTAAATGAGCTAGATGATCAGTTTTGTTTTTGGAAAATACAGTAACATCATCTAAGTAAACTACGACAGATTGATTGATTAAGCCTTGAAAAGCAATGTCTATCGCTCTCTGGAAAGTGGCACCGGAATTAATCAGTCCAAAGGGCATTTTCCTGTAAGCGAAGGTGCCCCCTGGAGTGCGGAAGGTAGTTTTAAGTTGGTCTGGAGGAAACATGAGGACTTGGTTGTACCCTGAAAAACCATCCAATAAGGATAGTCTTTCATAACCAGATACCTATTGAAGGATCTGTTCCATGGGTGGGACAGGGTAGTTGTCTTTATCAGACGCTCTATTAAGGTTTCAGAAATCGACGCATAGTCGGATTTCCCCACTTTTCTTCCGGACAGGGACAAGGTTAGAAACCCATTGTGTGTGCCTAACTGGGAAAATTATCTTAGCATTCAGGAGTTTATTTAATTCTTTTTTGACGGTCGGTTCAAGCTTAGGGTGCATTTTTCTTAACTTTTGTTGAAAGGGTAAGGTTTGGGGTTTCATAAGAATGACATGTTGTATGATGTTAGGGTCAAAATTTTTAAGGTCATCATACGTCCCCGCAAAAAAATATTCAAATTCCTTAAACAATTTAATAAATGCGGCTTTCTCTTGTTCAGAAGACCCCACCCCTAAATTAATGCACTGTGGATTGTCATTAGTTCCCAAGTTTACTTTTTCATACGATAACGAGGAACTATTGGTTTACAGTTGACCGATTTTTTGAATTTATCTTGAAGATCGTAAAATTTCTCTAATCTAACTACATACTTAGGGATCGAATTTACCATGTCCAATGAAGATTCAAGAGATCTCGGATCTAGTATTACCATGAAATCGCGTAGATTGTCGTCATGAGTGCATTCGTCAATCACCGCGCCTTGGAAAGTTTCTTCCATATGCAGGAAGCTAATAATCTGTTGATCGTCGTCGAAGACTCTCCAATTCGTGATGTTGTCAGGAACGGATGGCCTAAACAATAGTTCGATGGAGAATGCATTCGGGGACAAGCCTTCTGCAGGAAAGAGTTTGGAAGCTATGTTAGCTAATAGATCAGCTTCAGAATTATTCAATCTAGGAATAGAATTTATATTGAAAGCAGAAAAATTATTCATTAAATTCCATATCTCGGATTGGTAGCTTTTAAGATGTGGAGATAGACAGTGGATAGAATCTCTTACCTGTCTAATCACGATTTTCGAATCGCCAAAGACAGTCAGATTTTGAATGTTCATATCTAAAGATTTTCTGAGGCCCTGCAGGAAAGCCTCATATTCTGATGTGTTATTAGTACATTCAAATTCTAGACTACATGCAATCAGGGTTTTGTTACCTGCCAGATCAATAATATTGCAGCCTGCACCTGCTCATTCTTTGGACTTCGACCCGTCAAAGTAAAGAGACCAAATTTGATTTTTATCGGGTGTATGAGACCATTGTGTAGAAGCTACTGGCTGCACATATGCTACAATCTCGAACTGTTGTTCTGGGTTGGTGATAGCTGAAGTCTCGGCCATGAAATTGTCGAAAAAGGTATCCATCCATTGTATTTTGGGTGAATCAGCAGAAGGTGTAAATGGCTCATTGGGATCATTTAAATCTGTGACTGTGAACTTTAGGTAGCGTTCACGATTTACCTTGATCGTGTTGGGCTTGTCGTTCTTGGGTATCCATAGGTGGGACCAATCCATCGCGAAATAGTCGTGTAGCTGCTCCAACTAGTCTCTGCTTAGAAACAAACCATAAACTTCTAGAATATCCACAACAATAATATCAATCACTTGATGAACTTTGGGGTTAGACGATAATCTTATAAGCACATTCCTTAATTCTCCTACAACTTTAACACTAGTTCGATCAAGTTGGATGATTTTTAAAGTGGATGGTTCAACTTCAGCATTAATCTGCTAACACAGAGACCATTGCATTACATTGGATGACGCTCCTGAATCTACCATACAATTGTGCACGTTCCTATTAAAGATTTTGAAAGTTAACAAAAATGGAGGTACATTTCTGCGAGTACTAAGGGTGCAAGCTTATGGCTTTTTACTTGCAGTCTCTAAAGCTAATTTATCTACATTTGTTACATTATTTACAAAAAGGCTTCCTTTATCATGAGGATCAGGATTATTCTTAGCAGAAGTCTTCTGAGGAACTTTGTTCTGAACAACCTTGTTATTGCTTGAATTACCGTTTTTGCTATTCTCTGCGATATTCTGTAACATTTTTTGTAGCAGAAATGAAAATTTTAATAATTCATAAACAGAAATGTTAGCCCTTAACTTTTTTAGATCTTCAACTACATCATAATCTAAGTTGGGGTTTACATGACTCTGTTTAGTCTCAGCTGGATTAGATTGTTTTGGAGGCAAAGTCGTAGTGTTTTCGGAAGAACCTTTGTTTGTTGTCTTACTCCTAGTATTGTAGGGATGAATTGTCTTGAAATTAGCTTGAAAAATGCTATCCGAGAAGTGTCCAAAAATGTTCAGAGAAGATTCTTCTTCTTCAACCGTCTCTTGTTCAACTACCCCCTTAGGAATCTCAGGAGGTATCAAGTTATCCTAGGATTTTAGAATTGTTTGAAGGGCGAATTGCAGACTTTCTAGATTTAGGCCCTCGGTATTTGGATTAGGTCGGTTGGTGGGAAAAGGCTTCCTAAACGAGGGTTTGTAAGGACCTTTGCTCGAAGAAGCTTCTTCGACCGTCCTTTTCAAATCTATAACTTGATTCGAGATTTTTTGAATGACTTTAGTTAAGTTTTCTAAATCCGAGCTTTCAGGTTGTGTTTTATTTTGAGCAGGTCTAGGGAGGATTTCGATCTTCTTTTTGGAAGATGAACTAGTCTCTGTTTTGTTGCTAGTAGTGTCTTTTAAACTAAGGATGTCTTTTTCAATATGTCTAGCCTCTTCGAAGGCCTCTAACAACGTGGCTTTCTTAGATCATTTTACCCAAATGGCTATACTTTGATGCAAGGCTTTAGTATAGTATGCTATGATAATATTCTCAGCAGGCATCAAGTCTGTAGGGATTCGGTTCTTAAGTGTTAAGAATATTTGGTTAAAGTCTTTGATTTTCTCTTTGGGGTTCATTCTTAAACTAGAAAGCTATGTGACTAGAACTTCTGGGGAATTATCGTCTCTAAACTTCTCAAGAAAGCAGGATTCGAACTTCTCCCATGACACGATGGTATGGGGTTGCTGGGAAAAGTACCAAGTAGAGGCATTGCCCTCGAAAGTATAGGGGAGAAACCTACAGATTACGTCTTCGTGCTTGACATTATGGAGCCTAATGGCTAACATAAACTTTTTAATGTGATCTTCGGCGATCTGTTTAGAGTCGGGTTCAAACTTGGGAAGCCACTTTTCTAGATGTTTGGGTAAGGGATGTTGAGGCCCAGGTACGGCTACTGCATCTTGGTCGATCCAGGGTCTGGCAGGATTTTTCTGGTTGGCCATTGGTGTAGGTGGTGTGGAAGGATGAGAAGGGGAACTGCCTTCGTCATAAGAGTCTTCTCCAGAATAAGAAGGAGGTGATGGAGGGGGTGAGGGTGGTATTCCAGATTCTCCTGCAGCGGGAGTGAGGATTGGATCTGTAGGGTTCAAAGTGAGGTTAGTACCTCCAAGTTGTTCTCTGATATCATAGAAATCCAAAGGTTGGTCCAAAGGTCGATTTGGTTGCCTTAAACGGGTGAAGGCACTATGTGTTCTTAAGAGAGATTGGTGGACAATCTCTTGTACGTCACCACCTATAGGAATTGGGGTTATTGGCTCAACTGTGATTCGTAGATCATCGTTTGATGTGGTTGTTGTTTGAGGGACAATGTTGTCATTTGAATGACTTCTTGTCACTATAGGTGAGCGGTTGGGTGGTGGAGGAGTCTTACGACCACCTCGTGCCATTAATGATTTCCAGGCCCTCCTTCTAGCGCCATTTGTTGACGGGGGAAATTGAACGCTCGTCAACTGGAGGGGTGAATCCGGTCCGCGGTTGTCTAAATAACCCAAGCCGTTTGGGATGATCCACTCCGACGGTTTTAGCGGCTCTGTTGGCCGATCTAATTCCTAGGAAAATGAAAGAAAAACTAAACTAAAGAAACTAATCTAAGTGAGAAAGTAACTACAGCAAACTATATACAAATCTAAAATTATATATATAGTTTACTAACTAATATCGTAAAACAATAATTCTGCTTATTTAAATGTTCATCTTATCAATACAATTAAATCTTAATCACAAATGTACAGTATTTAAAGAATACAAATTTTAATTGAAACTTGCAAAATCATTTGTAAAATGTATTATGACAGCGAAACTATTGTTTTTTATTTTTTATAATTTTATGAGAGGAATAAAATGAAAACTATCTAAGCTGAGCAATTAAAATAATAATCCTAACTGTAAATCTGAACTATATATCTATCTAAACTACTGTGAATCCTTATATTGATTAAATTATTGAAATAAAACAACAAACTGACCTGAAATTAGCGCTTCCTATTTGTCCTGTGCACAGTACTCGATTCAGCTGTTTGATGGGAGGAAACCCGCACCAGATTATCCACAAGCTTCTCGTAAACAGGAAGCAGTAATTTTCTTTGAATACAAATGACAGAACAAATAAGACATAAAACAATAGCAATCTTAAAGTTTACAAATCATCACATTTAGATAAATCCTTGTGCGAATATTTGTACAGAACAATCCATTTAACGAAAAAGATAAACCTTTTGTTAATTAAATTTAAACAGAGTGATTGTTGTGAGTAAAAATGAGATACATCAAATATGGACAGAATTTAAATCATAACGCATCAACCTGTAACAAGTCTTGATATCTAAAGTAGTCAATAACTTGATCACAAATTAAAATGCACAAAACTTGAATGAAAGTATGATAAATTGAAAGTTAAAGTTGTTACAAAAGATCCACTTCCATTTGAGTCTGTGTCATCATAAGTCCATAGTCTTTTTTCTCCCAATAGTGATGGGTTCATTACAAAAATTAATGAGTATATAAAGGCCATAGGGTAAAACATCCCTGTGGGAATTATCAAAAACTGTTTACAAAAATATGGGAACAATCTCCCAAATCTCTATTTCTAACTAAAACTAACAACCTAAAACAAAAATATATGACAAAAAGCATGTTCTAAACTGCCACAGCATGTCCAATTTCCCATTGAAATTCTTATGTACCTGAAGGTGGACAAGAATAAACAAGTTTAGATAATGTTTTATTTGTAAAATTAACAAAAATCTAAATTTTATGACTAGCTACAGAATCTCACGATTCTGTAGCTGGTCATATTTACAAACAAAATCTTTTTAAATCAATCCAAATGATAACAGAAATGTATATGGTGAATCAAACAACTTTTAATTACTAATTCAAAGAAAAGCCAATCATTCACACTAAAAGTAACCAAATCTTTTATGCCAACTCAAAATAAACGAAATCGTATTGAATTAATCAAATGGTAACATGGATATATGCGGTCTGTCAACCAACTTTTTTATTACCAATTCGAAACAGACAGAATCGTTTTGACAATTCAAAATCAATGAAATCATTTTTGAATCAAAAGATTACATTCTATTTATCAAACCAATCTTTGATACTAATCCAACGCATACACAAATGACTGTGCTAATTCAAACATATAGAATCGTTTCTGAATCAAACCAAACAGAACTAAGTCAAACTAACTCTGAGCCAACACAATCGTTTATACTAATTCAAGAACAATAAAATCGTATCAAATCGGTTCAATCAAAACATAGCTATATTCGATTTTAGCAAACGAATCAACGCAAACAAAATAGTTTATGCTAATTCAAAATGAAATCTTTTGTACTAATTCAAATACAAAAAACGAAATCATTCTTGGTAATTTGAAGTAAACATAATCATTTTTGAATGTATTCAAACAAAACAGAACTAATTCAGAGCAAACACAATCGGCTATGCTAATTCAAACCAATTCATTCAAAAATCGATGTTGAAATAACATACCTGGACTGTAGGAAAATGATTCGGTCAGGATAACTTTGAGTTGACAAAGGCAGTTGTTGCCTCAACATTTCTGAAGACGATAGAACCCGTGGTCTTTTGCTTCTTATCGTAAGCTTGTAGCCTATGATTTTCCTTTGACAACACAGTAACCTGTTCCTCCAAGGATTTAATTTTGGATTGCAACAGAGGAACATCCATGTAGTATCGTTCCATCCAAGAGTTGCATTGAGTGCACTGTTGTTGATCGGGCCTTGGCATTACAGGTGAGGGTTATTTTAAGTTACCAGGGGTTCCACTGTCAAACTTAATTCCTGGGAAGTTAGGGTCATCCTTGAGGCACGGTGGTAGGTTGGAAACGTAGTCATAGGGTTCCACAGAACAAAGGCCATGAGAGTAAGGGTATTCCTCGGTCAAGAAGCATTCAATCCCAGAGTTCGAATCCTCTCTCAAAACAATAGGCTTTTGGTCTATGTTTTGTTTGGGCTTGTCCGAGCACATCTAGATATCCATCATGCATTCTTCTTTCCCTTACTATTGGCATTGGTATTACCCTTTCCCTTCTTCCTTACAGTCCTCTTAAAGGTATTAGTATTGTCTTTATAACATGGGTCGGACATGGTGTCGGGTAGGTCAATGTTGGGGCAGTTCGGGGGTTTGACAAGGGGTAGAAGGGTAGGAGGTGGCACGGCAGGCCCAACCAGGGTTTCGGTGACCACAGTCTTGTCCACTTGAACACACTCGGGAGTGGAAAAGACATTCCTTGATAGGAAGGCTTGCCAACAGTCACCACTAAGCTTCAAATGATGAACAATAACGATTTTGATCAAGCAGTGATGGAAGAGACTAGAATCAGCCTTCTCCCGCTTAAATCGTTTGGACATTTTATACAAGCTGCGTAGGAGGTAGTAAGGCATATTCAGAGGGAATTCTATGAAATTCATAAGAAACCGAAGTTGGTAAAGAAACACTAAACCATAACGACCTTCGCAAGTCACTAATTGCTTAACAATAGCTAATAGATCATGCCACCTAGACTTAAGGGCAGTGATAGGCATACCTCTGTCACAACTGACAATTTTCCTCGATGTGAATAGGAGTGGCCACAGCACTTCGTCCACCTTTGAATTCTTAAACCACCTCTTCCCTTTAGCTGGTAAACGTGTGGTTGAATTGAGGAATTCTTCGTCTAGTTCAAGCTGGATGTCTCCAACCTTGGCCCTACATCCATCGAATGTGAGGGAAAACTGTTGGGTGACCGTGAGGTTGAAACCCTCAAATTTTTGGATAAACACTAACCAGCCACTATTCTCTAGGTCTTCACGAGCGTTGTCAAATAGTAGCAGCTTTTGGATGCCATTAGGTTCTATGCGCACTACAGGTGCCATAGGAGAGAGCACATAGTGAGCAGGGTAAATGGACAGAGGATTAGACAGGGTATACGCAGAACCGAAAGCTCATAGGTTTCCCCAAAACCAACAGAGGTAACCTGAGATACAAGGTAGGCATTAATGCCTAAGTGTGCGAGGGTGGTGGAAAGAAGCAAACCCATGCAAATCATTCATATCGAAATGTACAATCGACAGCGCTATGGTGATTCAAATCACTATTGGTGTGTGTTAAAATCAATGTAAACGACATGCCAATCAAACAACTATTGAAAACTATGATAAGTCAACCTGAATATCTACACAAACAATAGTGTTTGCATGATTTAAAACAAAACAATATTTCGAATTTAGCACCAAAGATTTGACCATAAAACTTATGCGTTGTATGAAACCATTGCACCTAGGAATTCGATCAAAGACAATATAACATCAAACCACCATTGTATTAAGGATTCAATCACAATCACTAGAATACCATTGCATTACAATCTTATAAAATGAAGTCATATTAACAAAAATGCAAAGTGAGTAAAGGTTTGGTGTCTTGCCAACTGTGTGACTGTCATTGAGTTATAGGTGAAATGACCATAGAACAAGATTATTCGTAATAATCCAGAGACGATTTTAATGCCATCGACATGACTTCGAACCCAAGGTTTTCACGCTTGCAGTCATGAAAACGAAAACAAAAGGCAGGTGTGTGAATGTGCAAGATAATAGTGTTGTTTTATTCAGAAGATTGTGATGAGAATCAAGGGTTCCAAAACACTTGTGTAGGCAGCTTATAAGGATAGGATAAAAATGCGAAATGGCTACCAACAAGATTCCAAACTAGTTATTGACTGGGAAATGAACAAGGTCTCTATACAAAATATAAGGCTAGAGACTATCATGACAGAGATAAAGCAAGAATTTATATCCTTTTGTTCATTATATTTCCACCATATATTAAGAGAATTAAATACAAAAGTAGGTGAATTATCAAAGGAGGTGTTGGAACTGAAGTCGGGGACATTTAACTACTATGAATTCCATGATGGTGTTGATTCAGAGGCCATGGAGGTCCGATTATGACAAGCTACAAAGTCTATATACATGAACTGTATATATTTTCGGATCTGCACAGTGGTTGTATTTTTTGTGCTGGAACATACGTTTTTTTTTATAGTAGTTAATGTGTATGACAAGAAGGAGGGATGCCCCCCCGGGAGGCCAAGTACTATATTGGTTTGGAAACAGTCTTTAGACCAATAGAGACAACTTTTTTTGTATCTGGACTGATGTTTTTGGTCTCAGTCGGACAAATAGAAGGAACATGTATATTCACCACATATGAATATAAAAGATTTTGTTCTCAAGAAAAAAATAATAATATACGAACATGTGCTTTAATTATCACATACACACCGGTTCTTAGTAATGGTTTTCACATCTCACCTTAATTTATGGAAATTTCACTATCCTTTCGTCCACGTGGTACTACAGGCACAAATGCAACCATCTATAAGAGCACGGGGTGTAATATTTATATGAGCACTGCTACCACATAAAAAACAGCATGCGTTGGTGCGTATAGTAACAATAAAGAACCGATGTTTCATATAACATAAAATACAGTACCGGTGCATAATAATTTTAAGATCATGGATTCTTTGTGATTGTGTGTCCACACTAATGCATGTTAATTAAAAACACACCAGTGTGTGTTGCTTAAGAACTCACTAGTGCATGTTAATTCAAACGTATCAAGGCATTTGTTATCAACAAAAGCATCGACAAAAAACCCTCTTCTACAATATTTACCCACCCAAAAAAAATTAGTTATATGGAACATCCATTAAAACCTCTGCTTGAAATAGCAAAGATTGTACCAAAGGTTTTTTTGAAAATGTTTCCAAATCTTGTACCACTAAAAACCTCCACAAAAATCTCCACTACAAAATATTCTCTTGTAGTGAAATGATAATATCCATTATAAATCACTAGATTACAATGATTGTATACCATTAGGAAAAAAAGGTGAGATTGATATCTAAGGTAAAGAGAAGAACAAAAGAAACTAAGAGTTTTCTTATCCTCCTAGTTCCATTGCATCTAGTAAAACTCGTTAACATTCTTTATGAAAATCTAAGATTCAAAATTAAAATATAGTGAATATCTCCAACACTCTTTTTGAAATTTAAGGTTCATATTGGAGATATTCACTATATTTTAAGTTTGAATCTTAGATTTTCATAAATCCCTAACCTCCAAGCACAGGACCTAGAGCCAACACATTTCTCTGCGGTTTTGAACGGGAATACTACTTCTCTGCGGTTTTGAAATTAATATTTCTCCGCAGTTGGAAATACTACTTCTCTGTGGTTTTGAAATTAATATTTCTTCGCGGTTTGGAATGGGCACACTAGTTCTCTGCGGTTTTGAAATTATATCTCTATGGTTTTGAACAGGTATAATACTTCTCTTTTTTTTTCTTTTTTTTTTAAGTAGATATTTTATTTCTAATATTATATATCTAGGGTTTTGAATGGGAATAATACTTCTCTGTTTATTTATTTATTTTAGGAGATATTTTATTTCTAAGATTATATATCTAGGGTTTTGAACGGGAATAATCTTTGTAGTTTTTACCTTTTTTACCCAGAATAATCTTTGTAGTTTCTATGGACTTTCTTTGCGGTTTTCAGAATTATTTTGGGATTCTTCAAAGGGTTGAGCATTTGGACATCTGAAATGAGGTGAGTCAATTTTTACTTTGATTCAATTTTAATTTTACATAAAGAGATTTAAATATATTTTTTTTATTTTTTTTATTTTAAGTTTCAGAAGTAAAAGTTGATTTGAGAGATAAATTCAACCCATAATAATAATTGTTACGTCTTTTTTCTCTTCTTTTCAATATGAGCACTCCACCAACTATTCCAAAAACTCAGCCTACCAAGGGGAGGCCCCCCAAAATCACCCTAGAGATCCTTTACGATTATATGGAATCGGTAGAAAAAAA
>SNQJ01S0045775.1:7193-56298 GCA_010110895.2 Picea sitchensis
TTAATGGCCTAAAGGCGACATAAATAAAATAACATTACTAATCTAAATCACAACTAATGGCCTAAAGCCGACATAAATAAAATAACATTACTAATCTAATATGCCCCAATTAAGTGGTAATGAGCCAATATTAGGGCTTAACACATTGCCATATTCATCATCATCACCATCGTCATCATCATTGTGATCAATATTGTCGATGTCATTGTTATCATCATCATTTTCATCATCATGTCATTGTCATCATCATCATCATTGCCATTGTCATCATCAAGGTCATCAATTCCATCATCATTTTCTTCCTGCATTGTCACTATCATCATTGTGATCATCATCATCTTTGTCATCATTAGCATGATCAGTTTCATTGTTAGTGTCATCATCATCATTAATGTCATTGTCATCATTATCATCATTCTCATCGTGATCATCATGGTCATCCTCATCGTCATTGTCAATATTGTCATCATCATAGATGAGTCATTTCCATTATCATCGTCATCCATTTTCATCATTGCCATCATCAACCTAGTCGTTGTTATTGTCATCACGATAATCAACATTTTCATCATGATCCTCCTCCTCCTCATCTTCATCATTGCCATCATCGTCATTATCATAATCATCATCATCATCATTTTCATCGTCATCATCATTGTTGTAGTCATCATTACCATCATCATCGTCAATTTTGACATCCCTAATCCCTGTAACCACTTTACATAATATTAATATGACCGTTTATATCATTCCCAACTCACTAACCTACAAAATTGTATTAGCCTAACCACTTATATCTATAACACCTAATCCCTAACCTTGGTAACTCGTAAGTCCATTAACCCCTTACACCTAATTAACCCCCATAATTGTTAACACCTAACCCTTTACCCATAAACCCTATAACCCCAACAACCTTAATATAAATTGTATTATATATAAAACTTTAATATATATTGTATTATATATAAAAAATTATTATAAATTGTATTATATATTTGTTATATAGTACAATTTATATTCAATACAATATAAATTTTATAATATATTTGTTATATTATATGGTGTTTTAATAATACGTATTTTATAAAACCCACCAAAATGCAAAACCTGCAACAAATTGAAAAACCAAAGAAAACAACAAACAAAACCCTCTCGACATGAGCAACACCCTGAAATTGAATCTTTCTGAGCATCCCGGCCCGATCCTAATTGTAAGAGCCAAAACATGAGACACGGTGAGATAGAGAGCGACAAAGAGCGATAGAGGACCGACAATGAGACAAAGGAGTAATAGAGGACTCCCTAACTCGAGCAATAGAGGATACCCCAGACCAACAATGTCACCCAAATCTGTAACTTTTTTCTAACCCTTTACAAATGCATCATAGATAATCAATATGGATTGCACTAGAGGAGTTTTTAAGATCAAGGAAAATCCAAAATATGTCTCATTTGAAACCTCCCTTAATTCCAAACCTTTGAAACCACTGATCTAAGGTTCCTCTCAAAGGTAGAGTCTAGTCCAACAACCATCAAAATATAACAAAGTAAGGAATTAATTTCAAAGGAAAGATGAGCATTAGGCTTTCCAGAAATCTTAGAGGTGTGTAAATCCTAGAAAATACCAAGTTCACCTTCAGATTGGCATTATTTGTTAATTTACATTTATGTAGGCTCTAATATTTTATAATTTTATGTAATCATATCAACTTCAATGTCAATGAATTTATGACATATAGAGAAACATTTATTTCTAATTGTAGGTCTGCATTTAACCATTGATGGATTGTAGAAGTTAGAATCTACTGAATTCCAACGATTTGATGCCAATTACACTAGAACCATAAAGGACATTTTCCATTCGGCTTAGATCAACACAGAAAGGGATGGATTCAAATTGTCCTCCCAAATTTCCAATGAGAAAACTTTGCTTGAAATCATATTTGAAAACCTTGTGATGCTTATGCTTGATGGTTACAATCCACCTCTTATCTACGTGAATCAAATTCCAAAGGTATATTCAATTTAAATTCTAGGACATACAGAATTGTGAGAATCATAGATCTCTCGTAAATTAATTAATTTTTATGTATGTGTGATTTGCCATTTATTTGATTAATCAACAATATTTTATTAAGGTTATACGAATATTCACACTTCTTTTCATAGTTGTATATCTTGTCTCCTCATCTTCTCTGAAATTTGAGGTTCACATGCTTTCTTTCTGTTAGAAATATATAAGTTATACTCATTGATTTGCAATGTGTATGCAACCTCCCTTTATGAGATATTTGAGTGGCCATTTGTATTGTAGCTTGAAATCTATACTTGTATTGTATCTTGAAAAATGTTATCTTGTACCTTAGAGACATGAAAAAATTTGACATGTGGTAGGGTGATCGTGGGAAGGAACCAACCATATCACATCAAGTAAAGTGTTGATTTTCATATGAATTATTATTGATAATCATTAAATTAACTTGTTTATTTCTTGATCCAGAAGAGCACACCAGAAAATGATGATCAGGGTGATGAAATATATGATTCCCTCTGTTAGCACTCTGTAAATTCCCAAAGTTTATCAGTGGGCAGAAGAAATTTAATAGAGGTAACTTACCAAAACCACTTCAAAAATGTGATCTATCCCTTCCAGTTTCAGAGAGGGATCTCTCTATATGTTTTAGATCTGTTGGGTTTTAAGATATTAGACTAGTTATATTAATATGAGTGTGTTGTTTTGCTTTATAAATATGACTGAAATATTGCTTACACATCCATTGGGCTATGGGGTCTGTGTTAAGGGTTGAGATCAAAAAACAAATTTTATAAGGTTTCTTCATAGGGAAGGATAATGCAAATGTTGTATCTTTTAGAATTAAACCGATGAAAGGGAGAAACAAGTGAGATAGTCAATCAAAATAAAGAAGCATTTAAGAATTTCTTTATCACAATATCAGAAAAACAACATTCAGATCTTTAAAAGCCAGAAATAGAGTATCGAGATAAATTCTGCACTTAAACTTCTTTTAAATGATTAGAGACAGAAAACATAATGATAACGAAGTAAGATAAACTTTTAACAAAGAGAAGTAAACATCACCAAAATCAACACACATGAATCCTGTGAATTGTCCTTTTTGTTATTGCTAGATCTCTTAAAAAATATTACATATTACAACTTGCTTGGGCGTAGATATCAACCCTCAATACTTCAGAGTCTGAATTATTTATAGAAAAATTACATTTGATCCTATCATTAATGATCAGGATATGGTGGAGAGAAAATCTAACTGACTAGATTACATTTACAAAAAGAAGGAATGTTGAATGATCCTCTCGAATCCTTGGTGTTGATTGTGAGAAAGGTGGTTGGTGATTCATCTTTGACTTGACTATGATTGTTCCACATGATGACTCAGATTGTGAACATCATCGCTTACTTGATCAAAGAACACAGGTCATCCCATCTCTCTTGACTAGGGATGGTAATTTTGAGTAACCTTTGGTAAACTTCATCCATCTCTATGTACTTAGCGAAGATGGGTTTGGTGATGAAGATGTACTTGATCTCGTGTTGGATGTTGAGTTATAACTGTAGAGTCTCCAAGAACACTTTGCCAATAATGTTTCCTTGTATCCCTACAAACTTAGATCCATCCTTTTCCACTGTGATGATCTTTTGTTTGTATTCAGAGAGAGTGATTAGCTTGTCATTGATAAATAGTAAACCTGGAAGACCTTTCTTTTGCAAAGAGTCAATCTTGATGAAAAACCTCTGAACTCCGATATCCATAGTTTGGGCTCTCTATCAAGTTGCAACATCAATCCCCTCTTGGTAAAAACTTTCTTGACCTCAAGGATAGTTTATGTCCTATCCTCAAATTCAAAATCCTCTAGCTCCTCCTTTGTCTCAAAGTTCAAGAACCCGATGATCTCATTTGCCTCTGTAGGCATTTCTCCCAATTCTCCTTTTATTTTTTCAATGGTTTGTCTGCTTCTCTGCACCAGTTCATGATGCTCAAACATAATCTGTATGAGTGGCCAAATCTATGTCATGGATTTGCAGATGTCTATCCAGATATTTTCCTTGGGTTCTGATAGTGTCTTAGCCATGACTGTCTCCTTCTGCAACTTCTGCAGTTCCTGCTTGAGCCTCTAATACTTGTGCATCTCAGTGTTGTAACTTGACTGAAAGGTGGAATTTATCTATTGAAGGTTATTGATTTCATCATGAAATATTTTGATTTCCTGTTCTCATAGAGACATGTCCTCCATAGACTTTGCCAACTTTTCTGATGCATCTATGGTTGTTGCTGAGGTTGCTGCTGGAATTTCCACTATGGTGGCTGCTGTTGCTGTTGTACTAACCCCTGTGAGAGGAACTGAATTTAGTGGAATGATTTCCATTGGCACATTCTGATATTTTTCTTTGAACAACTTCTCCATCTCAGCTTCCATATCCTTAAGCTATGCATTCTACTCCATGATTAATCTCAACATTTCCTCCTTGTGGTCTTCATTCGTGGCCATTTCCTTTGCCTGTGGGTCTTCTGTAGCAGAAATTTTCAGTTGTTTCCTCAAGGAGGCTATTTCAACATTCTTCTTCTTGAGGATCTCTTCTACTGCTTTGATATTGGATGGATCATATCCAATTTTCAACACTAGTTCTTCTAAGGACTTGATCTTGTTATACTTAGCCAGGGAGGATATCGTTTCCAGCTTGAGCTGATACTGGACATTATTTAGGGAAGTCCACATCTTTGCAACAATCATGGAGGTATTGGCTAGGGTGGAGAAAATTATTTCTCCAGACTATTTGTGCATATCCATCTGATCAGTTGGATGCACCTCTTTGATATCAAACTCAAATGTTGACCTTTTATAATCATAAATTTCTTTGGGTTGAGGCACCTATGCCTACAAGTATGCCATGTGCATCCTTCCTTTCTCTATGTCAAAAGAAGAGAGAAATCTATGTTGGGTTGTAGATGTTTTCTTCCATAATTGAGCATAGGTATTATTAGTCAACATCTCATTTTTCTTCTTGATTAGGTTATACTTTTCAAAAATATTGAGTCCTGCAGACTCATGTGAGGATTTGGTTGTCAATGTTGTATCGATCTGCTTCTTTGATGAGGAAATGAACATCGTTTTTTGACTACCTGAGAACAATGGTGAGTGTTTTCCCTCTATCACAATGTTGGACTGAATTTCTTCTCCTCCAGACCTGTCAGGAGTATGACTAGTTTTGGGCCTCTTTTTGTAAACCTAGAAGTCTTCTTCTTAGAATTCAGTGACTGAGGGGGATACTTCTTTCCTGGGCCTCTTTTTGTAAACCTAGAAGTCTTCTTCTTAGAATTCAGTGACTGAGGGGGATACTTCTTATCTGGGCCTCTTCTCCACTGGTACCTGTGGAGTTATAGTTTGTGAAATGCTGGTAGGAGAAAATTTTTTATCAGTGTCAATTGAGGTGTTTTCCTCCCACTCTGTTTGGTTCATGAATTTCTCTATCTCTCATTTAGGTAAATGAGCATAGGGGGAAATTATGTTTTTCAATTTGGTTTCTACAATAATTCCACATGGGTCATAGTGCCAAATAAAACTGGTACTGAAATTCATTTCTATTAACAACTTGTTGGCTTCTTCCCCTGCAACTCTGTTATTGCAGATGAAAGAACCAATTTGACCTCTGATCCTAAGTTGTTGTTTTTTCTTGAAATCCACAAAATGAATGTCGTTTGAATTAATCATCTACCTAATATATTCTAGAGCGAATATCCCGACAGGAAAATATTTGGGCATCTTTTAAGGGGCCAATTCACATCCATAAACTCTAATCTTTGTGTGATCCTAGTACAGGTACTAGTCACCTGTTTTATCAAGGTCTGACAAGTGTAGGACCCTTTGAATTTCTTCATTTATCCTGGGTTCTTTTTGTCCACTTAGCATGCTTACCACTAGGTGGTAAAACTGATCGATAAACTTCTTAAAACTGAAATCAGATGAGTTATTTCTCAGTAATGATGTTCAGGATGTGACATGTTTTGGATTACCGTCTTGGTCGAGCTTTTGCAGGGAGAAGGAGAACTTCTCTGCTTGGAAAAATATGAACATGTATGCCAATATTGAGGAATACTAGAACATACCTTCTATAGAAAACTTGAAGAGCTGCTCATGAATGTTGTCGACCAGAAACTGGTTGAAATTGAACTGTGTAGTAGCCTTCTCTTCAGTGGAAAATATGGATAGGAAACCCAGAACGGGTTCATCTATCCACTCATATGAATAATATCCAAGAAGAAATCACAAGGAAGAAATAACTTGGTTACCTTTCGCTGAGAAAATGAAGGAATGGTAGGGGGATTCTTCTTTGGCAACTGGGTGTTTTCAGGGAGGAAAATCTCAAATATTTGCACTCTCTGGGAAAGGACAACTTCTGGTACATCTTGGTCAAAATTTCAATGGAAAAAGGGGAAAGGGAGTCGAATCTGGGTATTTGCATCATCTAGTTACCGTTTATCGTAAATTAATAGAACACTCTACCTTGAATTAATAAATCACCAAAACAATGTAATGATTATTAAAGTAGTAATATATTATAAAATATATTAATATACTAAAAAATATATTAATATTTCTAATACTTTATTGTTAATGTATTAAACCAGTATAGATTTATCTTAATTAAAGATATATTTTATCCCTCTAAAAAATTTAAATGAAATTTTTATATTTATATTAAATAAAATTTTAAAAATATTAATTTTTTTAACAATGATATTTATAAAACATAAAATTAATTCCAAAAATATAAAATTATAATTCAATGTTAATTGAAAACAGTTATGACTCCATGTGACACTGACTACTGTACTCATTCAGAAATTGACCTCCCTTTCTGTCTCTTCCATGTGTGAACTACGAACTGCTGTCCTTATTGCTCAGGAAAGAGAGAGAGGCCAATTTCTGAATGAGTACAGGAATGTTTTTGAACTAACATTGAGTTATAATTTTATATTTTGGAATTAATTCTATTAATTTTATGTTTTACAAATAATCATTATTGTTAAATCAATAATATACATTAATCAATTTAAAAACATTATATGACTCAAAATATATAGAATTAATTCCATTAAGTCTTCGTATCCATTAGCGAGCAGTCGTATTAAATGATGAACCGTCCTTCCACGCGTGCTCTGCATTGTCGGATACGGTTTGGGAGGAATGTCTATCATCGACGCATGGACCACAGTTGTATTAGTTCCTTGACCATTTTGTAACAATGGAGCCATGTGTTTTTAGAAACCCACCTGCACCACATAGATTCCCATCTAAGATGGCCACACCATCAAAACATGCTATGGCAAATCCTTCACGATAAGTGAAATCACAAGGACGAGATTGAAGCGGTTTTTGAATGCCAGACTTCCATTGAAGAGCACTCGAAATTTTTATGATCACCCGACTGACAGAAGGAGTAGAGTCCTAAAAAAGAGTTGAGTTTCTCTCCAGCCATAGAAACCAACAGGTGAGTGCCAGAAGGAAGGGGATGTTTGTTTTTTCTGATGTCCACAGATTATAGCATTCCAACAAGGAATAGCCCTTCCATATATCCTTAAGGTGCAGTATTTTTTTTAATCTCTGCCAAATGGTGATAGTGAAATGACACGAGATAAAAAGATGATTTGTATCTTCATATGAAGAAGCGCATAGAGTACAACGATTGGGTCCTTCTCAACCTTTCCTCTGAAGTGTCTCCCTCTGAAGTGTCTCCCAAGTGTGAATCTTCTCCTCAATAGCCAACCAGGTAAACAATTTGATATTTTGTTGTATTTCCCATTTTCATATGCCACGCCTCCATCCTGTTATGACGTTGTTGTCCTGAGTATTATATAAAGCTAGATAAACATTTTTTGTTTTTAAGATACCAGAGTGATTTCCTCTCGTCCACATCAGCTTGTCATTTTTGTTCCCAATGGAGACACCAGAGCTAATTATAACTTTCCTGAATCCATCCCATTCCCTTGCCATCGGGCGATGCAACTTTGAATAACTAAACCAGGTAGGTGAGTGTCCAAAGCCAACCTCACTTTTCCAAGCATGTAAGAGAGCGAAGATCTTTTTTTGTTTTAATACTGTAATCAGTTCCGAGGAGAGAAAGGATTTGTCCTCCAGCCCCAAAATTTTATCAATGCCGATCATCACTAGATGGCCCGTCCCCAGAAGCTAGCTAAGCCAATGGGTAATCAGGTGTATTGATTTTAAAAGACCGCCCTAGATCTTGGAAATTAACGACGTAGAAAAAGAGGGGGATCTGAGCCAGTTAAAAACTGTGTGGGAAGAGAGGTATTTGTCCTTTATAACGCCATGTCAGATACCCATGCCCATAAGAACCCTCCAAAGGGTATTTGCAACTAGGGATTTGCTGAATAGAAAAATTATCCAAAAGCCCCAGCCTCCATGGCTCTTTGGTTTATCCAGAGACATCCAATTGCACAAGTGAAGGTGTGGAAAGTTCCTATTCCCTCTCCAGAGGAAGTTATAAATTAGACTCTTGATATTTTTTACAAAGAACAAGGGATGACGACCAAAGACAGCCAGTAAACTAGCAAACTTTCCAGAGTTGATTTAACTACGATGAAGCATCCACCCAGGGACAACCACCTGTTACACCATAGATCAATTTTATTTTCCAATTTAGACAAAAGCCAGTCCCAATCTGAAATTCTATGGGGTCCAGTCGACATATGGAAGCTGAGATATCTGAAACCTGTGTATAGCGATGAAAAACTACAGGGAAGAATATCCTGAAATGGAGCAAGTTCAGATTCTGATAATCCGACAAAAAGAGCATTGGACTTTTGTACATTAACCTTTAATCCAGAGGCCTTGCAGAAAAAATTGATAATCTCTTCAATTTCTATCCACTCATTTAAAGATGCATTTGTCATAATTGAAATATCATCCACAAATAAGATGTGTATAATCCTCATCATCTTGGACACTTTTATACTTGTGATCTTCCTTGCTGCCTTACTATATGGTGGTCTTTAACTAGAAAATCATACAATAGGCACTTTCGAGGAAAAAAAAAATCCTAGAAGCATGAAAAAAGTTTATCTTTTAAAACTAAATTATTATTACATATTCTGATAAATGAGTAAAATTAAAATGCATATAACATTTGTAGAAACAGCAGCCTTGGTAGTTTTCTTGGCATATTATGGATCTATAAAGACTACTGAGAACAATGGGCTCATTTTCCATTATGCCCACAAGGGAATTCCAATATGTCAAAGTTGTGTCATCTGAACCTATGTCGCTGACATATGTCTGCCAAAAATGTTTCTTAAAAAGTTAATAACCATAAATATATAAAGTTGATTTATTATAATTTATTATCAATAAATTATAAATTAGTGTAGTTCCATATTAACCCTGTATCTATCATGTGTTGAGATTCAAGGTGCAAACATTTTTTAAAGTGAAAAAACTTGAGGAAAGGTTTGCACTTAGAAGGATTTTGTCTCTCTTGGTGCTTGACAGATCCAGATCTTCAAGATAGATCTATGTTGGTTATTTTAAATTATGATACAAATAAATCTTAATTTGCAAATATTTATCTCCATCTCTCTCAACCACGCTTGATAATTTTCCGATTCCCTGCTTTGATTGGTTTACTAGATTAAGATCACATTTGTGCTTGTTTATTGGAAAACATTATCCAAACTTCTTGCTAACAATGTCATTAATCACCTTGAGCCCAGAGCATACAAATTTACTAGAAAATTTGTAATTATATATTATAGTTGCAGATGGGAGCATACATAACAGAATGGAACAACACATATTGAAATATAATAAATATAGGGATTGTGCTAAATGTTGGAAAATCTAACTAGTGGGCATCTCCACTAAGGAGCATTACTAATCCAAATTCACATCTCATTACATAATAAAAATAAGGGTTAAGAACATTCATCATGGAAACTTGTAAACAAATAAAATTAAATTAGCGGGCCTAACATTGGACTAGTGACATGTCCTAGCTTCGTTTTCTTAGCGCCTTCCCAAAGATCACTAAGAAACTTCCAACTTCTCCTACAAGCTATAGCTTGTAATGATCCAATACATCGATAGTCATCAATGTCCTTCAAATATTGTACTTGATACCTTACTATTACTAGACAATGCTTCTTTACATGTATGTTATCAATGCATCTAATAACCTTATGCATAGTAACATGCAATATCTTCGAAGTGCACGGAATAGGATACTAATGATTCTCTTTTTTTAACATGACTTGCTTTGGAGTCATGATTGATGGGATGATGAACTTAATATTGGCTTTTCTTTCATTTGCCTCGATGGCTTAGGTACATACACAACATGAGAAACAAGCAATTTTTCATAAATTTAGCTATATGTCTGCATATTATTTTCTCAAATATGTTGTGTGACGATGTCAAGTGTGTGTGGCATGATTATGTGACTCCACTATTCTTTAAATATCTATGTGTGCAATACCTTGTGAGTGAAACCTTGAAAATTGTTTAAAGATGCTAGTGGTGCTTGTTCTCTTGTTTGTCTCTAAGTTGCATTGAAACAACTATGGAGACTAGTGTGGAGGGTGGATTAAACAAAATTTCAGAAAGGTTGGATATGATATGGTGGTGAAATGGTGCATGTGCACACACACATGTTAAGAAATGGAGCACAACATGACAAGAATTGGCGGAAAAGGCCTTAAGCTAGATACATAATGGACATTGTTGAAGTTGCACTCACAAGGAAATTGATTGCAATCCAAAGGGATGTATAATTTTCTTAGACATGTAAAACCATCAAACGATGCCAACACTTAAGAGGAAGAGGATGATATCATATATAACTTTTAGGATCACCAACTTGTAGTTTGCCTTTGGATTGTTTTTTTAAGGCCAATATTGTGCCTTTGGTGGTGTCCATTAATTTATTTTTTAGTCACACAGGAAGAGAAGCACTCAATTGCACTCAAAGAAGAACTATTGCAATTAGTTTATGATATTGTGAGCAAATCAATAACTATATGAGAATTTCCAAAATAGTGAACCCTATGCAAAGGTTGGTATGTTTCAATTTTATATAAATATATTGATTTTATTTTCAAAGTCCTTTGATGTTTTTTTCCTAGTTTCAATGTATACAATGTATAATGATTAGTTGTATGGTGGATTGTCCTTGTTTCCAAAGTCTTTGCATTGTCTTGTCTTAGTGTCATATCAATGTATACTCAAACATGAAATTTTGAACAACAATAAGTGAAACACAAAATTTTAAACAATCACAAGTTAGAACAAATGGGTTGAAAGGTGAGTAGTATTTTATGTTATTGGTTGATGATTATACTAGAATGACCACAGTTTGTTTTCTCATGAAGAAGTAAGAAGGATTTGAGAACTTCAAGATATACAAGGAGATAGTTGAAAATGAAATATATTTGAAAATCAAATGTTTGAGATTGGATAATGGAAGAGAGTTTACTTCAAAGAAATTTATGGACTTTTGTAGTAAGCATGGGATAAAAATGTAATTTTTCGTTGCTAGGACACCACAATAGAATGGAGTCGTCGAAAGGAAGAACATGACCGTACAGGAAATGTCTCTAAGTATGTTAATAGATTCCAAGTTGACAGACGTATTTTGGGCACATGAAGTGTATACAACAGTTCACATTCAAAACAGAGGAACTCTCAGAAACAACAGTGATAAAACTCCCTACGAGCTATAGAAAGGAAGATCAAGGAATGTGAAGCACTTCAAAGCTTTTGGAAGCAAATGCTACATCAAAAGAGAAGATGGAAGAATGGGAAAGTTTGATTCTCGTGTGGACAAAGGCGTACTTGTTGGGTACTCAAGAACAAGGAAAGAATACAAATGCTTCAATCTAAGGCTCGAAAAATTTGTGGAAATCATCAATGTGACATTTGATGAGACAAGTGGATGAAGAATAAAAGAAGAAGAAAAGGATTCAATGGAATAGGGTCACAAAGAAGAAGTATCAGAAGAGGAAGATGAAGAAGAGAAGTTAGAAGGAGAAGAGAAAGAACAACAAGATCCTCAAGTACCTCCAAAGACACCTAGTAGACGAATACAAAAGAATCATCCATTAGATCAGATCATCAGGAACAAAGATGTAGGAGCTGAGACTAGAAGAAGAATTTGTTCACCAAAACAACTTCACCTAGCACTCTTATCCTCGATTGAGCCAAGCAGTTTTGAAGAAGCCATCAAGGATGAATTATGGATAAAATCCATGGATGAAGATTTAGATCAAATAGAGAAGAATGACACTTGGGAACTGGTTCCAAGGCCAAGATACAAGAATGTGATTGACACAAACTGGGTCTTCAAAAACAAATTGAATGAAGATGGACAGGTTACTAGGAACAAATCTAGATTGGTATGTAAAGGATATGCTTGGGTTGAAGGTATCAATTTTGAAGAGACATTTTCCCCATTTTCCAGAATGCAAGCAATCATATTGATCCTTGCTTATGCATTCTCTAAGAATATTAAAGTGTATCAGATGGACGTGAAATCAACTTTCCTAAATGGGGATCTAGAAGAAGAAGTCTACATTGAGCAACCAGAAGGATTTCAATTGTCAGAGAATGAAGATTATGTTTGCAGGTTGAAGAAGGCCTTGTATGGTCTCAAACAAGCCCCCAGAGCATGGTATTCCAGTCTGGATAGATACTTATAGCAGCAAGGGTTTTGGAAAGGAAGTTCAAACAACAACCTCTACATCAAGGTAAATCAAGATAGTATTTTGTTAAATGAAGTTTATGTTGATGATATTATCTTTAGAAGTGATGATAACAAGATGAGCCGGAAATTTTAAAAGGATATGTAGAATGAGTTCGAAATGTCATTACTTGGATAATTATTCTTGTTTTTGGGTCTTCAGATATGTCAAAGCAACCAAAGCATTTTTATTTCTCAAACCAAGTATATCAGAGAAATGTTAAAGAGGTTCAGAATGGTAGATTGCAAACCATTCAATAATTTTATGCAAACCAGTTGTAAGTTAAGTAAAGATGATGATTCAAAGTCTACAGATCAGAGGCAGTACATGTCAATGATTGGCAACTTAGTTTATGTGAAAACATCTAGTCTAGATGTAAAGCAGGAAGTTGGACAGGTAGCGTTATTTCAAGCAGCACCAAAGGAATCATATGTTCTATAAGTAAAGTTGATATTCAGATATCTCAAAGGTACAAAAGAGTTTGGATTATGGTATCCAAAAGGAAAGGATCTATCACTTATTTCCTACACATATGCAGATTGGGCAAGTTGCATTGATGACCAAAGAAGTACAAGCAGAGCATGGTTCTACTTGGGTGAGTGTTTGGTATCTTGGATAAGAAAGAAACAATCATTAGTATCATTGTCTACAACTGAAGCAAAGTATGTTGCAACAACAACATGTTGTACACATGTTCTATGGATGAAACAAACATTGACAAATATACAGGTTGAGTATGATGAGCCCATTATGATATATTTTGATAACACAAGCGCCATCGGTATCTCAAAGAATCCAATGATGCACTCCAAGAAGAAGCACATTCCAATCAAGTTTCATTTTCTATGGGAACAGGTTGTAGAGAAGAACATTCGAGTTGAGTATATTGGGACCAAAAAACATATTGCAGACATATTTACAAATCCGCTTCCAAGGGAAGCTTGAGTATCTTCACCGAAAACTTGGCATATTGTCTTCCCCACAATGAATTTTGAATGATATTCTTATATGTCTTATATTCACACAAGGAAGCACCATAAAAACGACAATTTAGTTTGGGGGAGCAACCCCAGGGACAATTAGGTCAAGGGGAGCATCTCTAAAGGGAAGTTTCCTTTTCCATTGATGTCAAAGGGGGATAGATTCATCATATGCATGGAGAGAGAGTTAGATTTCATCAAATGCATAGAGAGATATTTATATGCTTGGAGAGAGAGAACAGAGTCATGATACTAGAGGGAGTGATGGTCACAGGGGAGCATGAACGATATGAATTCAATGTTGCATCAAAGTGTTGCCATCAATGCCAAAGGGATAGATTGTTGTTTAATTGGGTTGGTTTTCATTGATGTCAACTCTTGAAGCAAGTTCAGTAGCAAATTTTGGTAGCCCCAACAGTATGGTTAAGATACCCAAGTTTTTTTTTTAGGTATAAAGGTATGAAGATCAATGAATATGCAGGTAAGACTATTCTATATGGATAGTACATGTTGTGTCATTTTCGGTGATATGTGGTATGTCACATAACTCCTCAAAGTTAGGGAGTTATGTCTTTTTCAGGTTGGAGAACCCTCATGAGTTATCTAGAAGCCCCTAGAAGGTCAAAGAAGTCAATTTATTCTAGAATCTCCTAGAAGAAGTTTACTAGTCAAAATCATTGTAACTAGGATTTAATCATGAGCTAAGTTGTTGCAAAAAGGAAATAATTAAAAATAAATTAGTTGCAACTAGAAGTGGTGAGTTTACTATTTTTGGATAAAGTGGTTGTAAGTGGACAAAGTGGTTAGAAGTGGGTTAGCCCTAAAAGAAGGAAGTTGGGTAAAACAGTTAGAAGGTAAACCCTAGAGGAAGCTACTTGGAGAGTATAAATAAGAGATAAAGGGTTTCCTATTAGCACCTATTGAGCACATTGAATATCTATTATTTTTCGAAAGGTTTATTGCAGGTACTCATGGATACATATGAAGTTACCCAATTTTGAGGGTATCAAAGGAGGGTTGATGGCGAAAGTTTCAAAGTTGCAAAATTTCTGAAAAAACCCAAGTTTTTGAGGTGTATGTGGGCTACAATGGAGGAAGGCATGTACATACACGGGTTGTAGAAGGGAAATTTATGTACATCTAAAAAAGTCATGAAAAATTGAGTAGATGTGGATGCCAGGTCCCTAAAGTACGAAAGCAAGTTCCTAGGAAGTTCTACAGTGATCAGGTATAACATATCTATCTACAGGTTCAAAAGGTATGTCATATTTTTATGTGTATTTGGATATTGTTGTCTACATGAGATATGGTTATGGGAGATTGAGGATTTTTCCTAGAGAGGTTTTTGGTTGTATGGCACTTACTGTATGAGCTAGATCTACAAAAATTTAGTGTTTGTATGTTTGGTATTTATCATTGGTACATTTTGTTGGTTTGAGTGTTGAGGCATATCTTATATTTTTGTGGTACATTGTCAAGGGATTTTGATTGTCATGTGTTGTTGAAGTTGTTGGTTTAGTTTGAGGTTGCATATCAGTGATGGTTTGATGTCTAGTCCAAGTGATAGTTTATTACACATGATTATGATTGTATGCACATGTATGGCACATGACTAGAGAGACATAGATGTACATGATTTGAGTGGTATTCTTATGATATTGGGTATGATATCTATGTTATCATATATGCTGTATTGAGGAGATTATTGGTACATGTTGTTGGCATATTTTGGTACATGTTATTGGTATAAGTTGATTACAGGTTGTTTGGTATAGGTTGACACATGTTATTGGTACAAGATGAATACGGGTTATTGGTACAGGTTGGTTACAGGTTATTGGCATAGATTGGTAGAGGTTTACAGTGGTATATTTCATAATGACAATGTGGCAGTGGTTTCATCAGTTATTTGACACTTATATTTCATAACGGTTGGACAAGCAAAGGATAGGTGGTTGTAGCCACCTTCCGGTTGTAACTGGAGAACATAGGGGGTTGTAGCCTCCTTCTGGTTGTAGCCAGAGAATTGGGGAGGTGGCGCTTCCCTCGGGTTGTAGCATGAAAATATAGGGGGTTGGAGCCTCCTTCCAGTTGAAGCTGGAGAACAAAGGAAGTTTGTGCTTCCAATGAATGTAATTATTAAAGACATATAAGAAAAATCATTCTATGGTTTTCTCCCACATTGGGTTTCCACGTAAAAATAATGGTGTACTGTGTATGTGTATGATTGTTCATTGTTAATGGTTTATTTGTTCTGCACTTGTTGAAAGATATTGGTAAATTGATCATAAAGATAAACAACACTTATATATTGTGGTTAAAAATGACTAAATTGCTCTATTACTAATTCACCCCCTCTCTCAGTAATCCAACATTAATATTTGTTATATACACTAATTTTATTGATTACTGTTTGTAATTATAAAGAAAAATCCTTGTAGGTGTTTATCGTTGGAGAAATATGCAGTGCCTAGTAGTAGTAGAAATATTATTGTACAAGTTGAGGAACATGGTCGTATGGATATTGAAGCTCATCATGATCAAGTTAATTCTATGGAATTAGATTACACCAATTATATTGTTGAGCCATATGATAGGACAAATAGATTGATCTAAGACATCTTTTCTCTTGTCAATGAGGATGACAACTTTGATGATATTCATGATATACCTTTACTTGAGAAGGCACAACAACCCCTTTATGAAGGCTCAAGAACAAATTTTCTCTCAGCTATAATGTTATTGGTGAACTTGAAGGTATTGAATGGTTTGTCAAACACTCGTCTCACACATATCTTAAGGTATGTAACAATATATTTTGTCACGTCTATGTAAAGGTCAAAATTATTTTTCTCTTTTTTCAGTGTCAATTAATGTGTAATATATTAAGGATGTGATATATGATTACTATTATTTACATTAACTAGTTATCTTTTATGCTATAGATTGTTAGGTGAGTTTTACTTACCACCGTCAAATAATTTACCTCACACATACCAAGAGTTATTTGCCATTATGACAGATATTGGAATGCAGTATCAGGCTATTTATGCATGTCCTAATGATCATATTATATATTATAGACAAAATGCATCGGAAATGAAATGTCCGTAATTTCAAATCAGTAATATCGAACCGATCAAGTAACAAAAAAGGTGTCTCACAAGGTTCTTTGTCATATTTCAATAATTCCACATTTGCAACGATTGTTCACATGTGAAAGCATAGCACCGTTTATGGATTACCATGCATGACACATAAGTGAAGATGGTGTTCTTCGAATTCCTGCATATGCTTCTGCATTTAGGAACATTGAAGAAATATGGTCTATTTTTAAAGAAGAACCTCATAATGTTAGGCTTTCATTGGCAGTTTATGGTGTCAATCCATTTGGTGAGATCAAATTTATTTATTCAATGTGTTTTTGTTATAAAAAATAACCTTCCTCCTTGGATGTCAATAAAAAGGGAGCACACAATGTTGGAAATTATTGTTCCAGGTATTTGTTTGAACATAACTCCATTTCATTTGTCTTATTCATTACTAATGCATTATTTCTTATACATAAACAAGATATCAATTATGTGTACTTTTAACCAATTAGGTAAGTACCAAGTGAAATATATGAATACATATATTAAGCCTCTTATCTATGAACTACAAAAGTTATGGGATGGAATCACTATGTATGATGTCTCTAGACCAATAGGGAAAAAACAATTTCAATTTTGTGGAATACTTACATGGACAATTCATGATGCCCCAAGGATACCACATTTTTGTGGTATGTAACATTCTAATACTGTACTTTAATAGTATATAATTTTATGAAAATATTATGCATGTTTCTAATATTAATTCCTTGTTATATAACTAATATTAACTGTCACATTAATCCATATCTTGCAGGTCTTCAAACAAAGGGTAAATTTGCATGTACAATTTGTGGTCCTAAGATGAAATCTCATTGTTCAAGAAGTTTAGAGAAGGATGCGTGTGATGAGTATATGAACTTCCTCCCTAAGAACCATAGGTATAGAACTACTGAAAAACACACTTTCAATGGAAAATAAGAGACTGCAATAAAACCACGAAGAATGACACCTCACCCATGGAAGTTGGAATATAATAAAAATCACCAAGGTAAGAAATTCAACTATGTATCACAGAAAATGTTTTTCTATTTCTATTTTTATTAAATTATGTTTACCATATCCAATAGTTATTGTTGTATAATTAATTCATTTATGTTTCATAAAGGTCATCAAGGCATTGATGGGAAGCTTCCACGAGGAATGAAAAATTACCCCATACAATTCAGTAGGTTTACCTACTATGAGCACCTATAAATAGCTCATTTGTTTGATACAATGCATAATGGGAAGAATGTAACCAGAATGTTGTGGAGAATCTTAGATGGAATGAATGACAAAGAAAAAATTGTCAAGTTTTGTAGTGGCATTCAAGAATCCAATCATGCAATGCACAATTTGATTGATTCAAATAGAAATCTCAGATACTGAAATCATGTGTAAAAGAGGCAATTCGAAAATTGAATTTCCCACGAGATCCTCTTCAAACATAAAGAATATCTTAATGAAGAAAGGTGACTTGGGTGGGGTAAAAACTCATGACTGGCATATCTTCATTAAGGTAATTATTTTGGTAATACCTCTTTTTAGTTTTTTTTTTTTTTTTAGTTTCAAAAAAATAATGATTCCTTTTTTGTAATTATAGTATGTTCTACCTCTATCTCTCACTGGCATCTTTGATTACAACTAAAACAAGTTATATATGATCTTGGAAAATACATGAGGTAAGAAAATTGTTTGTTTCATAACTTGTCATCATGTACTATTTTACTTGAATTAATGTATATACTTTGTTGTTGAAACCTATGATTTGCTTGTATAATCATGTGTAGGTGATTGTGTGAAATATTGGAAGAGATAAATTCCTCAGCTAATGTGCGAAATGTAGAAGAATCTACCTCCAACATTTTTCAATGCTCAAGAACACTACCTCATACACCAAGTTGAGTAGATTGAAATGTGTGGACCTATACACACAAGGTCAATGTGGATGGTGGAGAGGCACTTAAATTCATTGAAGGATTTCATTATACAAAGAGAATGTCCTAAGGGTTCTATGGTGGAGGGTTATATGGTATATCAATCCTTGGTGTATATTAGTTAGTGTCTTCCTAAATTAGCAACAAGAATGAAGGTACCTCGCATTTGGGATGTCAACTCCATCAACAAATTTGAAGGGGAGGTGTTGGTCTGGAAAGGTAGAATGAGGAAAGTGAAAGGTAATTATTAGATGGTAGGTGAGATCTATAATACTTTGCATTATTATTATTTTTCTATATTATACTGATTTAAATTTAATTCTTCCTTCAATTATTTTTTTTTAAGTAAAAAGAGAGAGTGGATCCTTCATATTATATCATAACAAAATATAAAGTTGTCCTTGGGCTGCCAATTGTTCCACCAAAAAGTGGAAACTGGAACAGTTGGCAGCCCTGGATGACTATTGTAAAAAAAGGCGGACCGCCATCTGCCCTGCCCGGAGGAAACCAAGATAAGTGGCAATTCAGAGTCTGTAGGATGGTCCATGACAACTGAAACTAAAAGGAAACTAAACATAAAAGAGGATTTAACAGACATAACCCCCAATCAGAGCTGGGCAACTAACCAAAACTGGAAGGCAGATCTAGTCACACTATTACCCGTTGAGGTCATCATTGTCAGGGTTGTCACTAGGCATTTCGTTCCAAGATGGCAAGGCATAGAGTCTCGCATATGTAAGACACTTTTTCTTTGCTGGCGTGTCCGAGAAGGCCTCATAGAGAATTTCCATGCATTGACTGATGAGTGCACTATGGTAGGCTTGGTATGCCATCTGGCACCGCAAATCAAGCACCAGATCGAGCTGGTCTAGATGGAAGAAGGGCGAAGGGACCCACCACTGATATGAGGGTGTTGGAATAGGAGGTGGCGCGAGGACTCTGCCACCCTCCTTCACCATGTGCCCATCCAACGCATCCTTCTAGTTTCCATCCCCTGCTACAGCCCATGTTCCCTTCATCATGTCCTCCAAGTGTCCCTTTGTCGTGCTTTGCTCCAAATCCCCGCCTTCTGTTCCTGTCCTTGTGCTCCCTGGTGCACGTTCTGAGACTATGGGTGGAGCAAGCTCCATCGAGAGTAAGTCATTCTGGGCCATTTGGAGGTACTCATCTAGGATTTCCTCCTTAATGTAACAAATGAGGAAGTCCTCCAAGGTGAAGCCATATTGTTTATCCCTGCATCAGCTTGAATTTCATTCCCAGGGAGGGTAATTGGAGGCTCAGATCCCGTGAAGGGAAAATTCTCTGGAGGGAGATGAATTTCCTCTTCTAGGATGACCTCCTCCACCAAAATAGCTAGAGGCTCCCAGGCCATTATGTCTCTGTCATCACTGCAAGCAAGTCGATATTTTTGGGTGCGAGTAATTGAAAGTGCTCGCTCCAGTTTTTGCAGTCATTTCTGCCTTGCAGCCAGGGCGTACTAGGCTGGGCCAGGACATGGCTTTCCCCGGTCCCTGGGAATTGTGAGGATGAAGCTAATGGCTAATTCCTGGTGGATGCAGCAAAGGCTGCTCCCAAGCTCCAGAATGTTGGCCTGGTGCGAGCCAAAAATGGAATGAGGAGAGAAGATGCAGATGCAGAGGTAGATAAAAACCAGAGGGTGTGATTAGACGACCTCCATAACCACCTCCCGAGCATTGAATTCAATGGTCGCCAGACTATTCGCGTGAGTGAAGGGTCTCATGGCTGTGGGCTTGCATTAATGGCTGGCTTCCATTCTTAATGTCGAGGGGATGGGAGCCATCCACCCTTATTTATGGCTTGGCCAGGCCCCGTGGGACATGGCACATAGGTGCAATGTGTCACCACATCTGGGGTATTCTTTCTTCAATTATTAATCTTTATTATTGTTAGTAATTTTTATTCTTTTTTCATACAGTTGGTCAAGAGTGGGATGCACTACATTTATTCATCACAAACAATATTGATTGGATGAATTTGTCGATAGATTGATGTAATATACAATGTAATGGTAGGTTATCATGGGAAGGGGTGGATACATTGCTTAGAGAAGCCATCATAATCAAGATACCAATCTTACTTAGAGGGAAATCGATTTAGTATATGGTTTAAGAGATAAACATGAAAGAATATATATAATTCACCCACATCATGTTTTAGTTATTTTTCTTTATATTAATCTAGGTCATGGTGTGTTTTTCTTATAAATTTTTACTAAGTCTAAATATGTTTATTCATTGACAATGCATTTTTTATGTGTCGGGCATATTGTAGTTGAAACACTACAAGGCTATGTGGTGCAATGGTCTTAAATTTTGCATCAAAAAGTTGGATGAGAAGAATAAAACCTCTAATAGTGGGATAACTGCAGTCTTTCAGGTCATTAATGTTTCCTCTAGAAGTGTCAGGCATCCAAAAATATTAGAAAATAGATACTATGGGTATTTGAATGATATAATTGAGTGTGACTTTAATTCCTTCAAGTTAGTTTTGTTCTATGTCAAATGGTACATTTTAGATATGAATGAATGTGATCTCGAAAGAACTGTTATTGAGCATTCCAATGGATTTACCATGGTTAATACAAGGACATTTGAGCCTGGTACATAAACTTATGTTCTTCCAAGAAAATATGAGCATGTATTTTATTCAGAGGTTCTAGGTAAAGCGGGTTGGTCGTACATTGTTATATATGATCCAAGAGGAAGGCCTGTAAAGTATAATGTACAAAAATAAGATGATATTGATGAAGAAGAATTTGTAAAGGAGTATGAGGTATATGTAATGTCAGAGGAAGAAGTCGAAGAATTTTAGCCAAATGTAGATGAAAATTATGTTCTCGATGATGATATTGACGATGATATTATGATAAAAAATGACATTGATCTGGCCAATCCTTTCAACATCGATTCTAAACCTAATGATACATATGTAGATTTGGATGAAGAAGAATATCAATGATATCATCGCCATCATCGTCACCATAATCATTGTCATTTTCATCATTGTCATCACCATAATCAACATTTGTCATTGTTGTCATCATGGTTGTCTCCATCATCATCGTCATGGTTTTCTTCATTGTCATCATTATCGTTTTCATCATCAACATTGTCATGATCATATTCATCATCATGATTTTCATCATGATCATCATCATGATCATCATCATCCTCATCATTGTCGTCATGATCATCATCATTTTTATCATTGTCATCCTCATTGTTAGCGTCATCACATCATTGTCATTGTCATCATCATCATCATTTCCATCATAATCGTATTCCATTGTCATAATCATCACCATCCTCATTGTTAGAGTCATCACATCATTCTCATTTTCATCATCATCGTCATTGTCATTCTCATTGTCTTCCATCATCATAATCTTTATCATCCTAATTGTTAGCATCATCACATCATTGTCATTTTCATCATCATCGACATTTCCATCATCATCATATTCCATTGTCATAATCATCATCATTGTCATCCTGGTCATCATTATCGGCATTGTCATTTTTATTGTCATGATCATCATCGTCATTGACATTAACCCTGCAACATCGTCAAACAATGGTCATGTCGACTACTCCTCCAGGTAAAAAATATAGTCATGATATTTATATTAATGAAACATTGCATATATGAATAATAACTTATCACGATTTCCTTCTAACGTTTTATGTTTTTGTAGTGAATGGCCATAAGAGGGTCCAACAGCTGAAGGGGATGAATACCAATGAACCTTTGATGATTTACTGAAGACTTTTATGAAAAATAAGAAATATAAATTAAATAAGTGATTGTAAATATTTTTAGGACAAAATTTATTTATATTATAAATAATCAGTTGTGCATTTTTTGTTTAAATTAATATGCATTATTGGGTATGGAGAATATAGAGTGATGTGAGGGGGGAGAGAGGCCAAGTGAGCTTCCACCTTCACTTGGTTGGCCCTGTTTAGTAGAGAATAAATTATTCTCGAAACCAAGAGGAGCTCATTAAGGTATTCCTATTATTCATTTAATGATATTGTTTTTAGAGATTATTGAAAATAATTGGACATGGCATTGTCAACGTTATTGTGATCAATATTTTCATCATCATTGTTATTATTGTCATCATTATTTTCATTTTCATTTTCATTTTCATTGTCATCATCAAGATCGTCAATGCCATCATCATTTTCTTCCAATGCCATGATCATCATCATGATCATCGTCATGATCATCGTCATGATCATCGTCATTATCATCGCCATTATCATCATGATTGTTGGCACAGGGGAAGACCCAGGGTTCACTCCAAGAGCGCACCAACAAGCCCTAGCCACTGGCCCTTTCGGCAACACCTGCGAAGCAGATGCAGTTTCACTCGAAGCATCTATGAGAGGGTTGCAGGATAGAGATGTCTACAACCAGAGGAATATCAAGGGGAATCTTGTATAACAAAAATCAGTATTCATATAGCACTTATCAGCGAGATCTACTCAGTGCAGCTATAGATTTTAATCTAACATAGTAATGCAAAGAACAGTATAATAATGGCAAAGATTAAAGCATGAATCACTCACACAACATAAAATATACGTGGTTCACCCTCTCTCTAGGGCTACGTCCACAGAACTATTCTTATTATATATTAAGATAAAGCTTACAGTTCTGATCTACACTCATGGCCAACATATCCTCTCTCTTCTTCTCTCTTTCCTTCCCCCTTCCTGTGCACCCAGCTGGAGGATCTAATCTTCACACCCAGCTGAAGATATTACAATACCAGAAGTCTCTTACTCTCAACACTCCTCTCTCTCACAGTACAATAATCTCTTAACCAACAATAATCAATATCAATACCCACCACTAGTACCAACCCAACCTAGGTCCTCTCGACCTTTATTTATACATTACAGTCCTTCCCTGATAGCCTTAGGTTGAAACCTAGGTGTCAAAAACCCTAATTACCAAAACCCTAGGTGTCTAAAACCCTAGGTCAACTTGATCCATTTTTCCGGGCTTCGCCAACCTATCTTTCCTTATTCTCATGCATGGTGCTCTAAAGCATCCAATGATGAATTTTTCCGCTTCTTGAGTTGTCCTTGGTCCATATTCCTTGATGACCTGTCCTCCTCAATCTCCTCATCCAACGACTTGTTTTTCTGCACTTCGCTCCCTCTTTTCTATTCTTTTGTTCACTTCGATCCAGTGACAGTCATTGTGTCTTCTGCGAAGTTTGCTTTTTACCTTTTCTTCCTTGTTCTCTGTTTCCTTTCATAACCAAGCGCCAACAGGCCCCCATCACTCACCTGTGACTCGTCCCGAGGCACTTTAGATCCGATCCTTCTGTTTTACTTCGACTTTGGACTGCGTAGTGCAACCCTTGCTTTTTGCTTTATGCCTCCTTCCCATCCTTGTGCAAGCTATCTTTTCTGTGTTTGGTACCCAGTTTCAACTGCACCTAGTACCTAATCCCTTTTCCTCATGCCTTTACTTAGAGCTATGAGGTAGCTGGTTGTCATAGTACAACTTCAGCTGACTCCCATTCACCAATCCTTCCTTCCATTCTCCATTCAACATCTTCAGCTGCGCAGCTCCTCCTTCTGTGATATAGGCGATTTCATATGGTCCAAGCCAATTTGTTCTGAACTTCCCAGGGTGTTTGATGAACTTACTGTCATATACCAGTACTAAATCACCTTACCTGAATATCTTCTTCTTGATGTGCCTGTCATGGTAGGCCTTTTCTCGTTCCTTCTAGACTTGCTGATGGAAGCCTGCAATGAGTCTGTCTTCTTCTAGCTCGACTAGCTGTGCTAGCCTCTCATGAACAACGCCAGTATCATCCATGTCTATAAATGTAGCAATTCTTAAGCTCGGTACCAAGTACTCCATCGGGACAACAACTTCAAGACCATAAACCAATTTGAAGGGGGTTTGCATTGTTAATTTCTTGCAAGTGGTTCTATAAGCCTAGAGTATTGCTGGCACTCTTAAATCCCAATCATCCCTGTTCACACTGCAAATCTTTGTCATTGTTGTCTCCAGGATTTTTTTGAATGCTTCAACCGTTCCATTTGCTTGTGGATGGTAAGGTGTACTCTTCTGATGGTGGACTGCAAATTCTTCAGTCAGGGCTTTGACTGTCGTATTGATGAAATGTGTACCCTTATCACTCATAAGGACCTTAGGACATCCAAATCTGGTTATTATGTTATCAATTATAAAACGTGCAGCTTTAGTTTCATTATAGTCCTTGACTGCTCTTGCTTCGGCCCATCTATTTAGGTATTCTATTGTAGTGATAATATACCTTTCTCCTGTGTGCTTTTCTGGTGGGTTGATAGGTCCCACGAAGTCAATGGCCCATTTTTCAAATGACTGCAGGGTCATCTGTGATGCTAATGGAATCTCATCTCTTTGGGATGGTTTTCCAACTCACTGGAATACATCGCATGCTCTGGTATATTCTTTATCATATCTGTGTAATGTAGGCCACCAAAGGCTAGCTCGCAGAACTTTCTGCGCAGATGCTTTCCCTACGTAATGTCCTCCTACGATGCTTTCATGATCTTCTATGAGGAACATCGGGCGCTCTGTTTCCATAACGCATCTTCTTAGTATCTCATCAGGTCCCATTTTATATAGTTGACCAACTATCAGTGAAAAATCTGTAGCGCGCACCACTAGTTGTTTTTTCTGGGAGATTGTATACTCACTCGGAGCCATTCCTGTTGACAAGAACTGGACTATGTCTACGAAGTGGTCATCAATATTTCTAATGGCAAGAAATTTTGCATCTGGTAATGTATCCTTCATACTAGTAGGTTCTTCTCCATGTTCCAACCTTGACAGGTGGTCCAGGCCCTTGTTCATTTTTCCTAGCTTAACTATGATCTGTAAATCATACTCTTGAAATAGAAGAAGCCATCTGTAGATTCTCCCCCCCAACATTGGCTTGTTGACTAGGTAATTCAATAAACATTTTAAAGTGTCCTCCCAACAAATAATGGCGAAATTTATGCAATGCATACACCATGGCTAGTCCCTCTCTCTCTGTAGTGGTGTAATTAACTTCAACTGTGGACATCCTCTTGCTGGCAAATGCTAATGGATGATCAATGTACCCTTCTCTAGGTTGTGCCAGTACAAATCCTAATGCAATGGAAGACGCATCAACGTGCACGTGAAATTCCTTGCTCCAGTCTGGAAAGACTAGAATAGGCGTAGTTACAGTGTGTCGAAACTCTGATGGCATTCTTCTGTCCAACTGAACCGACAGTCTTTCTTTAACAACTTCTTCATTGGTGCAGTAATCTGAGCATATCCTTTGATAAATTTCCTGTAATAGCCAGTATGTCCTAGCGTAGTGCACAACTGTTTGACTGAAGTAGGTGGTGGAAAATCAACTATAATTGCAATCTTGGATGGATCCACCAACAATCCTTGATTGCATACAATATGACCTAATAATGCTCCAAATGGTGAGAAGAAGAGGCATTTCTTCAAATTTAAAGCAATTTGACACTATCTGCATTTATTCGGCATTAGCCTTAGACATTCAATATGATTTTTCAACAAACTAAAAACAGTCCAGTCATCAAAATATGCTTCTAAAAACTTATGCAAAAATTCTTTGAACGCTTCAACCACCACCACCCTGGAAAAGATGGTTGGGGCATTCTTCAATCCAAATGGAGTTACTGTATATTGGTAGGATCCCCACTCTATGGAAAATGTAGTCTTATGGCGGTCCTCCTTAGTGATGTGGATCTGATGGTATCCTGAAAACCCATCTATAAAATAATATACTTCTTGGCCTCCCACGTTATTCAACACTTCGTCTGTGAATGGTGTAGTGAAGGGATCATGTAGACAAGCATCATTCATCTTCCTGAGATCTACGCAAATCCTGATCTCACTTGTCTTCTTATCTTTCACTACCATGGGGCTAATCCACTATGATTCCTCGACAGGTTCAATATTTCCTGCTTCCAGCATTCTATCGAGCTCAATCTTCACTTTTTCCTTATATTTCGGGTTCAATCTGTAGGGTCTTTGCTTGAATGGCTTCACATCTAGTTTCAAAGGTATTCTCATCTCTCCCATAGGTCCTTTGATACCCTTCATAGCAGCGTCTCAATAATCTTCGACATTGGCAAGCTTTGGTGCCTCCTTTGTCCCAATATTGACTTTCTTTATCTTTATTGGTTGTCCAATGAATGGTAGTTCAACTCTTGGTCCTTCCACATTTCTCTGGCCTTCTGTTTCTGTGATATTCATCTTCCTTGGATCATCGTATTCGTCGACATTAATGTTGTAGAAGATTTGTAGTTTCTGGAGGGGCGCAGTCCATTCATCCTCTTCTTGCTCCAAAGGGAGGCCAGATGCCTCCTTAAATACTTTATGTCTCACCATATGTAGTGCTTGATCTACTGAAGGAAATTCACTTTCAAACAAAAAGGTGGTTATAAAATTGTGGATCATACCTTCCCATTCTAAATTGATGAGGCGCAGCTCTGCTTGAAGGTACCAGTTAATCGGGGTGGTATCCAGTGTATTGATGAATCTTTGTACCCATTATTCTCTAGGAATGTCACTCCAGGCCTCTTCACAGTTGCGTATGTGGTCCTTTAGGCAGCTTCAACCTATGTATCTTACTTCGCAACTTCCTACTTGTGCTAAAAACCACGTTGTCATCAGAGTTGGACATTGTGTCCAGTCTGTGATGTTTCCCTTATGCGATCCCCACCATTTTGCTGGTGTGGATTTCATGACCTCATCCATTGCCAACAGCCTCTATTGTGTTGGTACACTTGTCTCAAATTCTAATAAGAAGTCCTCTAAAGGGTTCAACCCATCAAATGTGGGTAGTTTACTCATTGTTGTGCCGATCCAGTGAATTTCTCTGGTTAGCCTAGCACATTTTCTTGTAGATACTTCGTACATCTGGTTCTACCAGTTCTCCAATGCCTCTTTTGAGTCGGATGAACATGTGTTGTCACTTCGCCATCTCAGATTCCCGTCAGCTGTAGGGTTAATATAATCCTATTGTATGGCTGTTAATTTGTAGATGTTTTCTAGTTCAAGTGCGTGGTCTTATTCCCTGATAGGCTCTGTATATCATGGACCCTCATCTAGATCTAAAGGTGCAATGACCCTAAGACCAGCTTTCTCAAATGTCATGAGTCTTTTCTTTAGATCAACAACAGTAGAATTATCGAAGGCCCAATCAATTCGTAACAATGCAGGGTAAGGGAAGCTATCATCAACAATTTCAATTACCTCAAAGTCTGCAAAGGTTCTTACTCCATTGATGTCCACTGGGACATGCTCTAATCGACCAATTGGGCTGACAACTTATTGATTAGCCATGCAAAGCCTGATAGGGGAATATATTAGGTTAGGTTTTCCTATAAGTTCCCAAGTCTGCTTCGTCATGACATTGACCTCCAACCCTAAGTCGAGGATCACATAGTCTATCTCATACTCTCCTATTTGAGCATTCAAGTGTAATTATTTATTTGTTCTTATCCTTTTTCCAATTTGGTACACTACCCTATTCAGTAAGGGGTCTATCTTTGCTAGCTCATATTTCTTGATTAAATCTTGTAATTCTTTTACAATGCCTTTATCTTGAATCAACTTAACACAAGTGCACAAAAATTCCATGATTTTTCTTACCTCTTTCCCTTCTGTTGGCGATGTAGATGGATCAAATGCTTGAGGCATGCCATATTCTTTGATTTCTGGTTGTCTCTCTGATGAGGATCCTTGACCTCTTTTGAACTCTTTTCTTGCCTCCTCGAATATCTGTATTTCTTTCTTAGCATCGAACATTGGGGTCTTTTTTGTAGCTTTCCTGACTCTGTGGTCATTTTCAGTCTTTCCTCGGGCTGCTTTGTCTTCTCCTATAGCAGTGCCTTTTCGAGTGATAACAGTGACTCTAGGGTCTTCTCCACGAGGTTCAACATATATTATTTGTACTTATGGTTTCTGCTGAGGTCCTCGTCTTTCCTGAAGTTTAGCCAACAACACAGGGCATTCCTCTATGACATGCTCAAAGGAGTTACAATAACTACAGGTTGTGCAAGGATTCTGACAATCCCTTACTATATGTCTTGGATGTGCACAATTGTAACAGATTATTTGTCCTTGACCTCGGTCCATACCTCCTCCTTGTCCTCATCCTCTGTATCCACCATGAGGATTGAAGTTTCCTCTCCCCGGGGAGTTGTACTACAGAGTGTTTCCTTCTTGTTGTACTTCGCCTTGAATCTTGTATATGTCTCTTGACCTTTCATGCATGAGATCATAAGCTCTACAATATCAATCATCGTGCCCCACTGATTTACATAATGTACAATACAAGTTTGTGGGTGTCTGAACATACTTTTGCATGTAGTAGCACTCACCTGGGTGATGCCTATTTCTGCATACATTGCAGCAGGGTAGGTTAACTTGCTTCAAGGGGCTCAACACCATTGAAGCCAAGTACTCATGAAATAAGGGACAATTTTCCTTATCATAGCCTTCCAATCTGCATCTTACGCACCATATATCTTCCCTTTTGTCTTTTCCCTTATCTTTCTTCATATCCTCGACCTATAGAGATAAACTAGTTAGCTGGCTCATGATCTGGCTAATGCCAGGGCTATATTCTCCCATCGGTGTTGATTCAAGCTTCATGGCGATCTCCAAAGATTCTTCTTGTGATGCAATCTTTTGCTGAATCAAAGGGACTCTTATGTGTGGTAACAGTGCAGCGATGAACCATTCTTTGTTCTATTCATCGGGGATCTGAAAAGTTAATCTACCTGTCAGGGTCTTGAATCTCTGGTCAAACTCCCAAACAGGTTCTACTATCCTTTTCTTAATCTCTTTTAGTTATGTAATACATTGTGACTCCGACTTAGGTTTCTTAAACTCTGCAATCAACGCATTCTTGATCTCATTCAGGGGCTTAGGCTATGCCAATCCTTGGACAAGTTTCATATACCAGCTCAGTGTGTGGTTCCTTAGTGTAGTGATGAATTGGTTTTTCTTGACGGCTTCATCGGTGATACTTTTAATATTCCATACAGCTTCACACAGAAACCAATGATGATCTGGATCTTCAGATCCATCTCTTCTAAATATAGGGAGTCTCTTTTCATCTACCATAGAGTTGATTAGACTTCTTGTCTATGTAGATGCTAAGCTACTAGTAACAGTTCTCTGAAGATTCTGGTGGTTCTGACTGTTCTGACTGCTAAGTACTGTTGGGACAATAGGAGGATTAACGTTACTTACCTCAATAGTCTGCACAGTTCCTAAGTCTTCTGGCTTGCTTTGGCATAGTTTGTCAGCTTCCCCTTCTTCTATTTTGGTGGGCTCTGGATGCTCTTCATTAGTTAGATCTACCTCTTCCCCACTGTAGAAACCCTCTTCTTCGTAGTTTTTCTTAAAAAATTTCTCAAGGTGAACCCCTCTGAATACTTTCCCACTGCACGTATGTCCTACTTCTGTGTCATTGTCGATGTCCAAGAATTTGAACATTATCCCTTTCAAGTCCGACCAATCTACTGTATCTTCAAGATGTGGTTTTCATGTAAGAGCATCTTGATTCTTAGCTTCAGAAAGTGAAAATTTTTTCCTCTGGGTCCTTTGAAAAAGTACCTCTCAGCTTGACTATACGATTATGTTTTGTCAAAAGAAAACTTGGTGATATACCCTCCAATGGTACTATCAAACCAATGATCTACTGCTCTGGATACAACATTGTCAGTTCTCTTGACCTTCTGGATCAACGTCGTTGTCCAAACCACAGGAGGTCTAGATCTGATCTCAAATTGTATTTCAGCTAACCTAGCCAACTACTCGTGTAGCTCCTAATGGATTCCTCCAAAGAAGATCTCGTGAATGTCGGTGAAGATGTAACTTTGTAGCCAATCTTCAGTACTTAGTTTAGGGTTCTTGTTCTGGGCTTCAGCGAAGTCCTTCTCTTGATTCTCTATCCACTTCTGAATCTCTGTCTTCGATGGGAACCACCTTGACATTCCCTTAAAAATATTCAAGTCGTGGAAACAAAACCATTTTTTGGCACAGGGGCAGACCCAGGGTTCACTCCAAGAGCACACCAACAAGCCCTAGCTATTGGCCCTTTCGGCAACACTTGTGAAGAAGATGCAGTCTCACCCAAAGCAGCTATGAGGGGGTTGTAGGACAGAGATGTCTACAACTAGGGGAATATCAAGGGGAATCTTGTATAACAACAATCATTATTCATATAACACTTATTAGTGAGATCTACTCAGGGTAGCTATAGATCTTAATCTAACACAGTAATGCAAAGAACAGTATAATAATGGTAGAGATTAAAGCATCAATAACCCACATAACACAAAATATATGTGGTTCACCCTCTCTCTATTGCTACGTCCACATAACTGTGCTTATTATATATTAAGATAAAGATTACAGTTTTGATCTGCGCTCATGGCCAACAGATCCTCTCTCTTCTTCTCTCTTTCCTTCCCCCTTCCTACACACCCAACTGTAGGATGTAATCTTCGCACCCAGTTGAAGATCTTACAATACCAGAAGGCTCTCACTCTCAACACTCCTCTCTCTCATACTACAATAATATCTTAACCAACAATAATCAATATCAATACCCACCACTAGTACCAACCCGACCTAGGTCCTCTCAACCTTTATTTATACATTAGAGTCCCTCCGCGACAGCCTTAGGTTGAAACCTAGGTGTCAAGAACCCTAATTACCAAAACCCTTGGTGTCTAAAACCCTAGGTCAACTTGATCCATTTTTTCCGGGCTTCGCCAACCTGTCTTTCCTTCTTCTCGTGTGTGGTGCTCTAAAGCATCCAATGATGGATTTTTCCGCTTCCTGAGTTGTCCTCGGTCCATCTTCCTTGCTGATATGACCTCCTTGATCTCCTCATCCAATGGCTTTCTTTTCCTCACTTTGCTCCCTCTTTTATGTTCTTTTGTTCACTTCGACCCAGTGACAGTCACTGTGTCTTCCACGAAGTTCCCTTTTTACCTTTTCTTCCTTGCTCTCCATTTCCTTTCATAACCAAGTGCCAACAATGATCATCATCATTGTCATTGTCATCATCATGATCATCAACATTGACATATTCATCATCATCTTCCATTGTCATCATCACCATCGTCATCGTCATCGTGATCAATATTGTCAATGTCATTGTCACTGTCATCATCATTGCCATTGTCATCATCAAGGTTGTCAATGCCATCATCATTTTTTTCTTGCATTGTCACTATCATCATCGTGATCATCATCATCTTTGTCATCATCAGCACGATTAGTGTCATCATCATCATTCATTTCATTGTCATCATTATCATCATTCTCATAGAGATCATCATGGTCATCCTCATCGTCATTGTCAATATTTTCATCATCATCGATGAGTCATTTCCATTATCATCGTCATCCATTTTCATCATCCCCGACATCATCCTAGTCGTTGTTATTGTCATCACCATAATCAACATCGTCATCATGATCCTCCTCCTCCTCATCTTCATCATTGTCATCATCATCATTATCATAATCATCATCATCATCATTGTCGTAGTCATCATTGTCATCATCATCGTCAATTTTGACATCCCTAATCCCTGTAACCACTTTACATCATATTAATATGACCGTTTATATCATTCCCAACTTAGTAACCTACAAAAATGCATTAGCCTAACCGCTTATATCTATAACACCTAATTCCTAACCTTGGTAACTCGTAAGTCCATTAAACCCTTACACCTAATTAACCCCCATAATTGTTAACACCTAACCCTTTACCCATAAACCCTATAACCCCAACAACCTTAATATAAATCATATTATATATAAAACTTTAATATATATTGTATTATATATAATAATTTATTATAAACTGTATTATATATTTGTTATATAGTACAATTTATATTCAATACAATATAAATTTTATAATATATTTTTTATATTATATGGTTTTTTAATAATACGTATTTTATAAAACCCGCCAAAATGCAAAACCTACAAAAAATTGAAAAACCAAAGAAAACAACAAACAAAACCCTCTCGACATGAGCAACACCCCGAAATCGAATCATTCTGACTGTCTCGGCCCGACCCCAACTTTGAGAGCCAAAACATGAGACACAGTGAGATAGAGAGCGACAAAGAGTGATAGAGGACCGATAGTGAGACAAAGGAGTAACATAGGAGGCCCTAACTCGAGCGATAGAGGAGACCCCAGACCAACAATGTCACCCAAATCTATAAAAATTTTCTAACCCTTTACAAATGCATCATAGATAATCAATATGGATTCCACTAGAGGAGTTTTGAAGATCAAAATCCAAAATATGTCTCATTTGAAACCTCCCCTAATTCCAAACCTTTGAAACCACTGATCTAGGGTTCCTCTCAAAGGTAGATTCTAGGCCAACAACCATAAAAATATAACGAAGTAAGGAATTAGTTTCAAAGGAAAGATGAGCATTAGGCTTTCTAGAAATCTTAGAGGTCTATAAATCCTAGAAAATACCAAGTTCACCTTCAGATTGGCATTATTTGTTAATGTACATTTATGTAGGTTCTAATATTTTATAATTTTATGTAATCATATCAACTTCAGTGTCAATGAAATTACGACATATAGAGAAACATTTATTTCTAATTGTAGGTCTACATTTAACCATTGATGCATTGTAGAAGTTCGAAACTACTAAATTCCAACGATGTTATTCCAATTACACTAGAACCATAAAGGACATTGTCCATTCGGGTCAGATCAACACAGAAAGGGATGGATTCAAATTGTCCTCCCAACTTTCCAATGAACAAACTTTTCTTTAACTCATATTTGAAAACCTTGTGATGCTTGTGCTTGATGGTTGCAATCTGCCTCTCGTCTAAGTGAATCAAATTCCAAAGGTATATTCAGTGTAAATTCTAGGACATACGAAATTTTGAGAATCCTAGATCTCTCCTAAATTAATTAATTTTTGTGTATGTGTGATTTTCCATTTATTTTATTAATGAACAATATTTTATTAAGGTTATACAAATATTCACACTCCTTTTCATAGTTGTATATCTTGTCTCCTCATCTTCTCTGAAATTTGAGATTCACATGCTTTCTTTCTATTAGAAATATATAAGGTATACTCATTGATTTTCAACATGTATGCAACCTCCCTTTATGAGATATTTGAGTGTCCTTTTGTATTGTAGCTTGAAATATATACTTCTATTGTAGCTTGAAAAATGCTATCTTGTACCCTAGAGACATGACAAAATTTGACATATGGCAGTGTGATCGTGGGAAGGAACCAACCATCTCACATCAAGTAAAGTGTTGATTTTCATATGAATTATTATTGATAATGATTAAACTAACTTGTTTATTTATTGATCCAGAAGAGCACACCAAAAAATGATGATCAGGGTGATGAAATATATGATTCAGTCTGTTATCACTCTATAAATTCCCAGAGGTTTTCAGGACGTAGAAGAAATTTAACAGAGGCAACTTACCAAAACCACTTCAAAACTAGGATCTAGCCCTTCCAGTTTCAGAGAGGGATCTCTCTATATGTTTTAGATCTATTGGGTTTTAAGATATTAGGCTAGTTAAATCAATATAAGTGTGTTGTTTTGTTTTATAAATATGGATGAAATATTGCTTACACATCCATTGGTCTATAGGGTCTGTGTTAAGGGTTGAGATCACAAAACAGATTTTATAAGGTTTCTTCACAGGGCAGGATAATGAAAATGTTGGATCTTTTAGAATTAAACCAATGAAAGGCAAAAACATGTGAGATAGTCAATCACAATAAAGAAGCATTTAAGAATTTATTTATCACAATATCAGAAGAACAACATTAAGATATTTAAAAGCTAGAAATAGAGTATCGAGATAAATTCTACACTTAAACTTCTTTTAAATGATTAGAGACATAAAACAAAATGATAACGAAGTAAGATAAACATTTAACACAGAGACGTAAACATCACCAAAATCAACACCCTTGAATCTTGTGAATCGTCCTTTTTATTATTGGTCGATCTCTTCAAAAATATTACAGATTACAGCTTTCTTGGGTGTAAATATCAACCCTCAATACTTCGGAGTCTGAAGTATTTATAGAAAAATTATATTTGATATTTTCATTAATGATCAATATATGGTGGAGAGAAAATCTAACTGACTATATTACATTTACAAAAAAGTAGGAATGTTGAATGATCCTCTCGAATCCTTGGTGCTGATTCTGAGGAAGATGGTTGGTGATTCATCTTTGACTTAAATATGAATATTCCACATGCTAACTCAGATTGTACACATCATTGCTTACCTGATCAAAGAACACAAGTCATCCCATCTCTCTTGACTAGGGATGGTAATTTTGAGTATTCTTCGATAAACTTCATCCATCTCTGTGTACTTGGCGAAGGTGGGCTTGGTGATGAAGATGTACTTGATATCATGTTGGATGTTGAGGTCTAACTGTAGAATCTCCAAGAACGCTTTGCCAGTAATGCTGCGTTGTATCCCTGAAAACTTAGATCCATCCTTTGCCACTGTGATGATATTTTGTTTGCAGTCGGAGAGAGTAATCAGCTTGTCATTGATAACTAGTAAACCTAAAAGACCTTTCTTTTGCAAAGAGTCAATCTTGTTGAAAAAACTCTGAACTCCAATATCCATTGTTTGGGCTCTCTCCTCGAGTTGTAGCATCAATCCCCTCTTGGTCAAAACTTTCTTGACCTCAAGGATAGTTTCTATCCTATCCTCAATCTCCAAAGCCTCTAGCTCCTACTTTGTCTTAGAGTTCAAGAACTCGATGATCTCATTTGCCTCTATAGGCATTTCTCCAAATTCTCCTTTTATTTTGTCGATGGCCTGTCTGCTTCTCTGCGCCAGTTCATGCTGCTCAAACATAATTTGTATGAGTGGCCAAATATCTTTCATGGATTTGTAGATGTCTATCCAGATATTTTCCTTGGCTTCTGATAGTATCTTAGCCATGACTATCTCCTTCTGCAACTTCTGCATTTCCTGCTTGAGCCTTTGATACTTGTGCATCTCAGTGTTGTAACTTGACTGAAAGGTGGACTTCAGTTGTTGAAGGTTATTGATTTCATCATGCAATATTTTGATTTCTTGTGCAGAGACATGTCCTCCATGGACTTTGCCAAAATTTTTGATGCATCTATGGTTGTTGTTGAGGTTGCTGCTAGAATTTCCACTGTGGTGGTTGTTGCTACTGCTATACTGATCCCTGTGAGAGGGAATGCATTCAGTGGAATGATTTCCATTGGCACATTCTTCTCTTTTTCTTTGACCAGCTTCTCCAGCTCGGCTTCCATCTCCTTAAGCTGTGCATTTTGCTCCATGATTAATTTAAACATTTCCTCCTTGTGGTCTTCAGTCTCGGCCATTTCCTTCACCTGTGGGTCTTTTGTAACAGATATTTTCAGTTGTTTCCTCGGGGAGGCTATGCCGGCGTTCTTCTTCTTGAGGAGCTCTTCTAGTGCTTTGAGATTGGATGGATCATATCCAATTTTCAACACCAGTTCTTCTAAGGACTTGATCTTGTTATCCTTATCCAGGGAGGATATCTTTTCCAGCTTGAGCTGAGACTGGACATTATTTAGGGAATTCTGCAACTTTGCAACAGTCATGGAGGTATTGTCTAGGGTGGAGAAAATAATTTATCTAGTTTGTTTGTGCATATCCATCTGATCAACTGGATGCACCTCTTTGATATCAAACTCAAATGTTGACCTTTTATAATCAGAAATTTCTTTGGGTTGAGGCACCTATGCCTACAAGTATGCCATGTGAATCCTCCCTTTCTCTGTGTCAAAATTAGAGAGAAATATATGCTGGTTTGTAGATGTTTTCTTCCTAAATTGAGCATAGGTACTATTATTCAAAATCTTATTTTTCTTCTTGATTAAGTTATACTTCTAAAAAATAATGAGTCCTGCAGACTCCTGTGAGGATTTGGTTGTCAATGTTGTATCAGTATGCTTCTTTGACGAGGAAATAGACATCGTTTGTTGAATTCTTGATAACAATGGTGAGTGTTGTCCCTCCATCACTATGGTGGACTGAATTTATTCTCCTCCAAACCTGTTAGGAGTATGACTAGTTTTGGGCCTCTTTCTGTAAACCTGGAAGTCTTATGCTTAGAATTCAGTGACTGAGGGGGATACTTATTTCCTGGGCCTCTTCTCTACTAGTACCTGTTGAGTTATAGTTTGTGAAATGATGGCAAGAGAAAACTGTTGATCCATGTCAATCAGAGTGTTTTCCTCCCACTCTGTTTGGTTCATGAATTTCTCTATCTCTGGTTTAGGTACATGAGCATAGGGGGAAATTATGTTCTTCAATCTGGTTTCTGCAATAATTCCACATGGATCATAGTGCCAAAGAAAATTGGTTCTGAACTTCATTTCTATTAACAACTTGTTGGATTCTTCCCCTACAACTCTGTTGTTGCAGATGAAAGAAGCAATCTAACCTCTAATCCTAAGTTGTTGTTTTTTCTTGAAATCCACAAAATGAATGTCGTCTGAATTAATCATCTACCTGATATATTTCAAAGAGAATATCCTGATAGAAAAATATTTGGGTAGCTTGTAAGGGGCCAATTCACATCCGTAAACTCTAATCTCTATGTGATTCTGGTACATGTACCAGTCACCTATTTTAGAAAGGTCTGGCATGTGCAGGACCCTTTGAATTTCTTCATTTATCCTAGGTTCTTTTCGTCCACTTAGCATGCTTACCACTAGGTGGTAAAACTGATCAATGAACTTATTAAAACTAAACTCAGATGAGTTCTTTCTCAGTAATGATGTCCAGGATGTGACAGGTTGTGGATTACCGTCTTGGTCGAGATTTTGCTGGGAGAAGGAGAAATTCTCTTCTTGGAAAAATATGAACATGTATGCCAATATCGAGGAATACCGAAACATGCCTTCTATAAAAAACTTGAAGAGCTACTCATGAATGTTGTCAGCCAGAAACTGGTTGAAATTGAACTGTGTAGCAACCTTCTCTTCGGTGGAAAATATGGATAGGAAACCTGGGATAGATTCATCTATCCACTCATCTGAATAATATTGGGGTAGACAACATAGGGAAGAAATAACCTGGTTACCTTTCACTGAGAAAATGGAGGAATGGTATGGGGGCTTCTTCTTGGGAAACTGGGCGTTTTTAGGGAGGAAAATATCAAAGATTTGTGCTCTCTAGGGGAAGGACAACTTCTGGTACATCTCGGTCAAAATTTCAATGGAAAAAGGGGAAAGGGAGTTGGCTCTGGGTATCTGCATCATCTGGTCTATCGTTTATGGGGTAATGGTGAAGAGCATTTCACTAGATAATGAAACAATGGATCTTTGGCTAGGGAGATAGTGTGCCTATCATTTTAGAGTGAACTCAGGGAAGTGGTAAGTCTAATGGAATAGGTACAATGGCAGATTGGACTCCCAGAGTCCAATCTCATCGGTCTGGTCCATAAAAGTGTCTCTGAGCTAGAAGTGCAATTCAAAGAAGCCGAATTACCACTTCAGCTCTACAATCAAGTAGTCTCTATTGACCAAAGGTATTCGATCTAGGTCGACGGGAGATGAGAGGAATAGATTCTCTTCAATTTTTGAATATTTGGATTTGGGCACCATTGATCTAGCTGATACCTACAAATCTGAAAGAGAAGGGTGTTAACTATGTTTACCAGGTGTTAATTGTGGTCGTTGATTGAAGAGGACGGTGAAAAGTGGTTTTGGTTGTGTTTGGATCATGAACAGTGCGACATTGGCAAAAAAACAGGATTAAGTGGATGAACGAGTGTCCGTTGGGGAGTGGATGACGAGTCAGCCAGTTAATGGTCATGGTCAACGGGCATACCGAGAGTGAGGTGGAGGGTAATGAATGGGTAATGGGTATATGGGATGTGATTGGTGACAGGTGAGTGGAGGGTGATGTGTCGGCAGAGTAGTGGAGCATGACGTATGGATGGGGCTAGTGGATTGTGACGTCAAAGTGCGGAGGTGGTATGAGTAGGCGATTTGGCATCTTGCTCGGAGGGGGGGGGGGGGGTAGAGTAGAGAATGGTATAGAGCGAGAGGCGGGGGTGGGAGGGAGGGTATGAAGTGGTATAGAGCAGAGGGGGCGGGGGGTGGGAGGGAGGGGTATGAGTTAACAAGAATGCACCATGTTAGGAGGGGCTCGTTTGGGAAAAACCACTTTCTCGAACCCCATCCCCACCGATAAAGGTAGAATGGTCGGGGGGTTCCGATATCTTCTACCAATCGTAGATTTGAGCGCCAGCTGATGGACCACTAAGATTGGCATGCACTTTAGCACAAAGTTCTAAATATAATATATCACCCCAAACTTAGGATATAGATTCCTTTTGGGTTTTTTTGTTGCTCCTCTTCGTTTATTTTTTCACCAAGGGGTCAAAAAACAACATATTCAACTCAAATCAAAGAATTTAACCAACTTTACATCCATTTATTGAAATGAAAGCATACTAACCTAGGTCCTACTCTAATCACCTAGAAAAATTAACCTAGATTAGACTATTGGGCTAAAGCATTACTCTAACCTAGGACATTTGATCAAGTTTAAATTGTTTGATCAAACTTATTCACTAACCTATCTTTCTTGGCTAAGATTAAACTTTTTAGCCAAGTTTATTCACTAACCTATCTGCATAAATTCAAAGGACTTGACCATGGTTAGACAGTATGAATCAAGCCATTCTTATTGCATGGGGTTTTATCATTTTATTTTCATACCCTCTTTTATTCTTTTTTTTTCTATTTTTATTCTTTTTCTTTTTTCTTTCTTTCCTTTTTCTTTTTCTTCTTTTTCTTATTTTTTGTAAATCATTTGCAGAATGAAATATTATTTACAACACAAATTCAACCAGAGGAAAAATTTATAGTCACCAGTTGATCCTATGAAACATAAGGTTATAACAGTGGCTCCACCTGGGGATGATGCTCTTCTTGTGAGGTGCCAAGAACTTGCTACCTGATGTTTTGAAAATTCTTTGCCAATGTTTCTTTTGCAAATTGATTTGTTTTATTTGAAAATATGGTGGCAATGGTCAATGGCTTATGGCCTTATCTTCAGGGTTCAACCATCTTATCAACAACACCCACACATAACATGAAAGTAAAAACGATTTGTACAATGAAATGAATGACTAAAATCTTCATTGGGGTGGAATATAATGTTTGAGCATCCTGCCATTTATAGGTCCTCCTGGCAGATCTGCTCCATCACTGTCCTTGAGAAAGAATGAATTATTTTCTCTAAATGCCTGAATGATGTAAGGGCCTTTCCACAGATTTTCGAAATTCCCATGTTTTCCCTTGTTTTCATTTCTGGAATCCCATTTCAGTACTAGATCACCCAACTCAAAGTCATCCTCTTTCATTCTTCTGTCATAAATCTTTTTTATGCTCTCTTGGATTACCTATGTATGGTTATACACCTCCTCTCTGGACTGTTGGAGTTGGATCATCTTATTGATTCTCCTCTGAATATCATTGAGCTCTACCTGCACTTCTTGTAATAGTTTCATAACAGGAACTCCCAAAGAAGTGGGGAAAACTGCATCAATCCCATATACCAATTGATATGGGGACATACCAATTTATCTTTTTGTGGTCAATTTGTTAGCCCAGAGTGCATGAACCAACTTGTTATGCCAAGATTTATTATTCTCATGCAACACCTTCTTTATGATATTCACTAAACTTTTATTTGAGGACTAAACTAACCCATTTCCTTGAGGGTAATAGGTAGTGGAGTGTCCCAAAGTAATTTGGTACCTAATGAAAAATTCTATTAGCTTCTTTGATTTGAAGGCTGTTTCATTATCAGTTATGATTTTCCTAGGACATCCAAAACAAGAGAGAATATTAGTTTCCAAGAATTTAATAATGACAGAGTCAATAGCTTGGCTGCAAGGTACAACCTCAATCCACTTTGTGAATTAGTCTGTAGCTGTCAGTATCCACTTATGTTGTCCTGAAGAGGGTGGATGAATCTCACCAATAAATTCCAAACCCCATTGCTGGAACAGAGCTTCTATTGAAATAGGTTTTAGGGGTAGGGGAAAAAGTTTCCTTTTTCCTTCAAAGACTTGGCACTTGTGGCAAGAGGTTACCTTTTTGTGAACATATGCAAACAAGGTGGGCCAGTAAAAACCAACTTTGAGGATCTTGTTAGCAGTAGTTTTCCAACTTAGATGTCCGCCACAATCTCCTTCATGCAAATCCTGCAATGCCTTGTCAGCTTCATCCTTTAATAAACAATTAAGTAAAATGCCTCCAACATCCTTCCAATAAAGGTTTCCATCCAGAATAAAATATTTTGATGCTTTTAATTCTAAGAATCTAGCTTTAGTCTTAGTTAGACCAGGAGGAGCTTGTAAATTATGTAAGACAAAGATGAGGTTTGTGTACCAGGGAGAATTTGAGAATGCCTCTTTGATATGTGGAGTTGCATGTTCTTCCTGTTCAACCACTGCAACTAAGAAATTTATGTCTAAAGCATGAAAATTCGATTCGGCCATCAATTTGGCTAAACCTTGATCCTTGATTAGTTTAGTTGGTTTAATTTCTATGTCATATTCAAGGATCGCTACAATACACTTCCCTCTCCTACCATATGGGTTATCCTGAGTTAGGATATCTTTCACCACTGCATTTGGAACATAAGCAATAGTATGAGAATGGAGAATGTAAACTCTAAAATGTTTTATTGATTTTACCAGGGAAAAAGCTTGTTTCTCCATTATATTATAGTTCAGTGCAACATCTCTCAATGATTTACTGAAGAAATCTATGGGTTGTTCATGCCCTTCACTTTTTTTTTGCAATAGTATTGTTGCAATGGTGTGTTTAGATGCAAAAGAGAACAAATAGAAGTCTTTAGTGTAATCTGGACTGATCAAGACCGAGGCTTGTGTAAGCGCATGTTTTACTTGCTCAAAAGGCTTTTTAGATTTAGTGTTCCACTTTATTTTTGTGTCTTTTTTAAGCATATTTGTAATGTTCCTGAGGAGTTATGCCAAATTGGGTATGAATCTTCACAAAAAAATTATTTTACCAATGAATGATTGCAATTCTTAAATGGTCCTAGGGTGGTATATTTTATGGATAGCTTCTATTCCGTTGGGGTCTATTTTAATTCCATCTTTAGAGATTATATGCCCCAACATCAGGCCTTCTTCTAAACCAAAAGAGTTTTCTTAGGGTTCAATGAAATCCAAAACTTTATGCACTTCTCAAACACTCATCTAAGATGTAAATGTTCTTCATCTAATTTGGAGAAGATAGTAACATCATCCAAATATATGACTATGAACCTACCAAGCTCATCCACAAAGGAAATAACCATTGCTCTTTGGAATGTGGCACCAACATTCATCAAACCAAAGGGAATTTTCACATACATGAAAGTTCCACAGGGTGTGGTGAAAGATGTTTTTTCCTAGTCATATGGGTGGACAAGGAATTGGTTATAACTCAAAAAACCATCTAGTAAAGAGATCCCACTCGCCCCAACTACCTTTTGTAAGATGTGATCCATTTTAGGAAGAGGATAGTTGTCTTTGAGGGAAACCTTATTTGGGTTTATGAAATCAATGCAAAGCATGATTTCACCAGTCTTCTTTCTGGTAGTAACCAGATTGGAAACCCATTTTGAAAATCTTAAGGGGACTATTATTTTGGCATCATACATATTTTTAACCTCTTTTTGTATCAGAGGAAGTAACTTTGGATTGATTCTCCAAATTTTATGTATGAAAGTTTTATGTTCTTATTTTATTGGGATTTTATGTTGTATGATATTGGTGTCGTAAGATTTTAAATCCTCATAGCTCCAGGAAAATACATCTACAAATTATTTGCACAGATCGATAAATTTCTTCTTTTTATCTGGAGGTAAATATTTAGACAGTTTAATCATTTTGGGTTTTTCCTCTGTCCCAATATTACATTCCTCGATATCTCTCCCAATGGGTTCTATCTTTGTCTTTTTTTCTACATCGTTGAAATCAAACAAGTCTTCTAAAGGAACTAACCCTCTAGGTAAAATGTTATTCTTCAATTGTAAAATGTCTGATTCTTCATCTTTTTCATTTATTTCATCTGAATCTACTTTATTTACACTATCATTTTCTAAATCTGGTTTATTTACACCATCATTTTCTAAGTCTGATTTATTTATACCATCATTTTCTAAGTCTGATCTATTTACACCATCATCATCATTATCTAAATCAATATTTTTACACTCAAAAGCATTCTTAGACTGCAAGAAATCTTCAATTTGTTCATCATTGCCAAATACATGCCAATACCTGGTGTTATCTATAACAGTTGGTCTGCACTTCACCTCTACTATATATTGGCGATTGGGATGGAAAGGTATTTTGCAGGTGGCTTCTGAAGTAGCCAATCCATCTGCAAGTATGTTCTGGCCATTGGGCATTACTTGCAAATCAATTTCAGTGAACATTGTAGAAAATCTGAAACAACATTTCTATAAGCTCCGAGTCTAGGATGTTTTGCAGAATACTCACCTTTAATTTGTTTAACAACTAGTTCAGAGTCACCTCTTACCGTAATCCTTTTTGCACCATGTTTTTTCAACAAATTCAGGCTGAGAATCAATGCTTCAAACTTAGCTATGTTATTGGTGCAATGAAAATTTAATTTGTAGGAGCGACTTTCAGAATACCTGGATTTATGATTATGTATCCACACCCCAGCCCCAACTCCCTCCTTGCTCACAGCTCCATCAAAATCCATACACCAGAGAGGTTCTGGTGTTTCATCACTTTCTGCTGTCACAACTTTACTTTTCTCAGTGATTACTTGATTTTCCTCTGATCTAGATGCATCATCCTCTAATTGTGCAATTTGATTATCCAAGTCACCATCATTATACAAAATGAAGGAGTCCAAGTATGAGTGAACAGAGTACAAAGGATAGTTATGTGGATTTTCTTAACTGCTGACCATGTACTTCATCAGAGTCTCTCTGTACAATCTTCTCTGTTGTCCAAATACAGGTATGGTGGCATAAGACATATCTAAATTAAAAGTTCCCTTCAACTTAGCTCCCCAAGATCTATATAACAACATACCATATTTCGGAGGAATTTTTGCAACCACAACATCCATCACCATGCTTTTTGCTAGGATCTGAGCCAAGGTGATGCACAAATATTTAATTAGCCCTATAAATTTGACTTTTCTAGAGTCAAAAGAATACAAATCCTTGTAGGGTATGGTGACATCAAGCCCCAACTTCTCCATCATATCTTTGGGCATCAGATTGAGAGAAGCATCAGAATCGAGCATAGCGTTATGGAATGTCTTGTCATAGATATCTAAAATAATGTAAAATGGGGGAATATAACCAATATCATTTTTTCCATCCACCTCAGGACCAAAGAGAAGCTCAGGTTGGTCATCAACAACATTTACAATATCTATGCATACAACTGGCTCAAGGTTTAATGATTTTATGCCTATTTCTGGTTCAATGCTCAATGCCTTGATCACCCGTGATCTGTAAGCATTTTTTCTCATTAGTTAGGATAGGGGAATAGGAATCTTCAATTTGGATAATTCACCTTCCAGGATGAAAGTAGTGGAAGTTTTTATTTGGCTCTGCAATTTTGGTTTATCAGTCACAATCCTTTGTGTAGAAGTACTTGGATGACTAGTTGATGCAACCTCGGTTTGAGTTGTTCTTTGTGAAGTTTCAGGATTTATTTTTGCAGAAGATTCAGAATTATTCTTCTCAGGGAATTTCTTGGGAAGAGTATCAAAGGTTTTCTTGTCCTCAATTTCTTTCTTTGTTTTAGCAGTCTTCTTTGTAGGATTATCATTAGTCTTTTTGCTTCTCAAGTCATACTTTCTGTGGACCTCCATTATAGCATTTTCAAAGGTCTATTGTTTTTTTTCCTCTTCTTCCTCATTTAGCTCTATTTGTGAGAGGAGAAAAAGCTCTTGTTCTTCTTGAGTAAGGAAAATGGAGCCCTTGTCATGGACACCCATGAGGTTTATGTGAATATCATCCAACTCTTCGATCATCTCCTCCCCATCATCAACGTAACTTTCCTGAAGACGTGGTCTAATCTGTTGATCATGCCCTCTTTGCTCCCTTTAGTCTCTTGGTTCCCTCTGTCTGATTTGGGGAGGATTCCTTCTGAAGCTTGGATTTCTGATCTGAGGAGTAGGATGATTTTCCCTAGGTGGGTTTCTATCAGTGATGGTTATCCTTTCCATCATTCTCTCCATAGTTTTGACTATGAAATCTAGTTTAGCATCTGAAGAAGACGTGGAAGGCTCTTCTTTGATTGTAACCCTTCTCTCTGTTCTTTTCCTGGCTCTTCTAGCTAATAGATTTGCCTCCACACTCACTGCACTTTTCTGCATGTCTTCTAGGGTGACATAATTCCTTTCCCTTAGTTTGTATGACATATCAACATAAAATCCATCAGGGAACTTGATTAAGGCCAAACCTTGGGGAGGCTTGATATCAACTAGAATTGCGTTATAAAGATTGTTGAAATGAATGCAATAATCCTGCACTGTTTCCCCTTGATTCCTTTTGATATTCTCATATTCTGATAAAATATGGAGAGGGTTTTGCTTTACCTCCCATCTGTCGAGAAAACTCTGCTGCAAAGAAGCAATGTCAACTATGGTAGCAAGGCATAAAGCTTTGAACCATTTTTTGACTTCTCTAATTAAACTCTATGCAAAAAGTCTCCTCTAGACATCATCGACTTCCTGCAAATCAAAATAATCATTCATCTTATCAACATGTTGTTGTGCATTAAGAGGTCCAATACCATCAAACTAAGGAAGTTTGGTTTGATAGTCCTGGGGCATGGCATGTAAGGGAGTGGACAACACCAAGGGGACATATCTTGCTGCCATTATTGGTGGAGGAGGCTGAACAACAACTTGTGTGATTGGAGGATAAGTGACAAAAGAGGTAGAAGAGGTAGGACTGGGAGATGTAAAGTGGACTATTTGATGTTTGATGGAAGCTGTAGAAATAGTCAGGGAAGAAATGTCTACTGACTGTTGAAAGTGAGCTTTGTACAAAGCTTGACCGAGATTTGATACTAGATCTTCTAACTTGTTGAATTCTTGAAGAAACCGTTGATCAAATTTTTCTCTGGGAGAAAGTGTTTCAGGGGTCTTGGGTTGTAAGATGGTTTGATCTAGGATTTTTTCACTTACAAAGCTGTCAGATTTATTTTTAAACAGGCTTTGCTCAAAGGATATGTCAAACTCAAGATCCTGGATAGCAACAAGCTTCTCTAGGAAAGAAGTGGACCTATGAAGAGGGATGTGACTCCCAGAACCTTCTATAGTGTTTCTTTTTCTGAGTAAATTTTTTGGATCATCTACTACTGTTGCAGGTTCTAGATCAGGGTGAGATCTAGTGTGGACTATTTTAGGAGCCAGAAATTTAATTTTTAAGAAATATAAACTAATATATACAAATTTCAACAACCTATGAACATTTATCTCTTTGTAAGTTAGACTTTATGATTTTTTCAGAAATAAAGTTTTCTTTATCTAGGGAAAAGAAATCGTAGGATGGAAAGTTTGTTCATTTCCCCAGTATGGTCGCCACTATGTTAGCACTCTGTAAATTCCTAGAGGTTGTCAAGGGGCATAAGAAATTTAGCAGAGGTAACTTACCAAAACCACTTTGAAACTGGGATCTAGCCCTTCCAGTTTCAGAGAGGGATCTCTCTATATGTTTTAGATCTGTTGGGTTTTAAGATATTAGGCTAGTTAAATGAATATGAGTGTGTTGTTTTGTTTTATAAAGATGGATGAAATATTACTTACACATCCATTGGGCTATGGGGTCTATGTTAAGGGTTGATATCGGAAAATAGATTTTACAAGGTTTCTTCACAGGGCAAGATAATGCAAATGTTGGATGTTTTAGAATTAAAGTGATGAAAGGCAGAAACATGTGAGACAATCCATCACAATAAACAAGCATTTAAGAATTTCTTTATCAAAATATCAGAAGAACAACATTAAGATCTTTAAGAGACAGAAACAAAGTATTGAGATAAATTCTGCACTTAAACTTCTTTTAAATGATCAGAGATAGAAAATAGAATGATAACGAAGTAAGATAAACATTTAACAAAGAGAAGTAAACATCACCAACATCAACACCTAGGAATCTTGTGAATCGTCCTTTTTATTACTGTATATCTCTTCAAAAATATTACAAATTACAGCTTGCTTGGGCATAAAGATCAACCCTCAATACTTCAGATTCTGAAGTATTTATAGAAAAATTTCATTTGATCATGTCATTAATGATGAGGATATGGTGGAGAGAAAATCTAACTGGCTAGATTACATTTACAAAAAAGTAGGAATGTTGAATGATCCTCTCGAATACTTGGTTTTGATTCTGAGGAAGGTGGTTGGTGATTCATCTTTGACTTGAATATGACTATTCCACATGCTGAATCAAATTGTACACATCATCGCTTACTTCATCAAACCACATAGGTCATCCCATCTATCTTGACTAGGGATGGTAATTTTGAGTAAACTTTGGTAAACTTCATCCATCTCTGTGTACTTGGCGAAGGTGGGCTTGGTGATGAAGATTTACTTGATATTGTGTTGGATGTTGAGATCTAACTGCAGAGTCTCCAAGAAAGATTTGCTAGAAATGTTTCCCTGTATCCCTGCAAACTTAGATCCATCCTTTTCCACTGTGATGATATTTTGTTTGTATTCAAAGAGAGTAATCAACGTGTCATTGATAACTAGCAAACCTGGAAGACCTTTCTTTTGCAAAGAGTCAATCTTGTTGAAAAACCTCTGAACTCCAATATCCGTCATCTAGGATCTCTCCTGGAGTTGCAACATCAATCGCCTCTTGGTCAAAACTTTCTTGACCTAAATATTAGTTTCTATCCTATCCTCAATCTCCAAAGCCTCTAGCTCCTCCTTTGTCTTAGAGTTCAAGAACCTGATGATCTCATTTTCCTCTGTAGGCCTTTCTCCCAAATCTCATTTTATTTTGTCTATGGCATGTCTGCTTCTCTGCACCGGTTTATGCTACTCAAACATAATCTATATGAGTGGCCAAATCTCTGTCATGGATTTGCAGATGTCTATCCAGATATCTTCCTTGGATTTTGATAGTGTCTTAGCCATGATTGTCTCCCTTTGCAACTTATGTAGTTCCTGCTTGAGCCTCTGAGACTTGTGCATATCATTGTTGTAACTTGACTAAAAGGTGGACTTCATTTGTTGAAGGTTATTGATTTCATCATGCAATCTTTGATTTACTTTTCTCACAGAGACATGTCCTCCATGGAATTTTCCAACTTTTCTGATGCATATATGGTTGTTGCTGGAGTTTCCACTGTGGTGGCTACTGCTGCTACTATACTAGCCCCTGTGAGAGGGACTGCATTCAGTTGAATGACTTCCATTGGCACATTCTTCTCTTTTTATTTGACTAGATTCTCCAGCTCGATTTCCATCTCCTTAAGCTATGCATTCTGCTCCATGATTAATTTCAACATTTCCTCCTTGTGTTCTTCAGTCTCATCCATTTCCTTCGCATGTGGGTCTTCTATAGAAGATATTTTCATTTTTTTCCGCAGCGAGGCTATGCCAACGTTATTCTTCTTGAGGATATCTTTTGCTACTTTGATATTGGATGCATCATATCCAATTTTCAACACTAGTTCTTCTAAGGACTTGATCTTGTTATCCTTATCCAGGGAGGATATATTTTCTAGCTTACATTGAGACTGAACATTATTTATGGAAGTATGCAACTTTGAAATAGTCATGGAGGTATTGGAAAGGGTTGAGAAAATCATTTGTCCAGTCTGTATGTGCATATCCATCTGATCAGCTCGATGCACATCTTTGATATCAAACTGAAATGTTGACCTTTTATAATCATAAATTGCTTTTGGTTGAGGCACCTCTGCCTGCAAGTATGCCATGTGCATCCCGTTGGAAATACTAGAACAACTGAGAGGGGGGGTGAATCAGTTGTTTATAAGCTTAAACAATTTTATGCCTTTTAAATAATTATTAAGATTTCTTCATGTGTCATCAACCAATCATACAACATATGGACAGTA